>CANUEP010005534.1:0-34187 GCA_947857235.1 Jatropha podagrica
ATAGTCTCGGGATCCATCTCGGGTTTGCATACCATGCTTTAACCATTGGGTAATTAATCTAGTAAATAGGTTAATTAAAATCGGAGTCATTTAGGGTTTTCCTAGTTTACCCTTAAATAATTAAACAAGGTGGCGACTCTCATGCATCACGTGCATTTCTATCCATTTGTCATACGCATTTCCACATCGCGAGTGCATATGGGGGGTAGGGGTTCACAGAAAGAAAAAATAAGAATCGTTGATGCTCGAGAAGTGCTCAATTGAGCAATAAGAGGTGCCTGAAAATAAGAGGGGAGTGCCATATTTATAAGTAAAGAGGGGGCTGAGCCAAGGCTCATCGGCAACAACCTCCTCAAAAATGGCATCAGTGAGCCTTGGATCGAAGCTGATTAGGTGTCCCAGCATTGGCCAGATCAGTGCTAATGCTAGGGAGATCGACGCCGCCGTTGGGGTGATCGGCGCCAATCGAGACATTTTACCAAAATGTCCCTGCCCCTTAGTTTTAGGATTTTTGAACTTTAGGAGGTCCGTTCGGGGCCCAAATTGTAACAGTCCATTTCTTTTTTGCATCATTTTTTCAGTGTTGGTAATAGTGATTTACCAGTCTATGAATAGTACCATCGGTCTAGGACTTTGTATTATTTCGATCCGAAAAAATTATTATGCATGTCTAATATTTTATTTAATATTTTTAAAGCATGTTTGCATGATTTAGGTGCGTAGAAAATTTTCATGAATATTTTTGGAGAATTAAAGCATTTAATGAATAGTGTTTTCTAGTGTAGTATGTTAAGAAATAATTGAGGAAATATTTTTATGGAGTTAATTTAATTAATTGGTGTAGTTAAATAATAAGTAGAGAAGAATCATTTGATGAATATTTAGAGCCATTAGATGAGAATACTAAGGACTTGATCATAGCCATTCATTTGGCATAAAATCAAGTAGACAAGTTTGACTTTGCCACTTAAAGTGACAACTCACCAAGCAACACTATTCCTCTTTCTTCTTCCTCTCATTATCCACACCAACTTCTCCTCCTTCTTCTTCTCCATTTTCTCTCATTTCTCTACTTCAAAACTTCAACAAATCACCTAGTTTAAGCTTTGAAATAGCAAATGAACACTAAGACTCAAGTTTAGGAGTAAGAATTTGAAGTTTTAAGCTAAGGAATTTGAGTCTCCATCAAGAACAAGTAAGTTGTGAAATTGTGAAATTGTGAATTAAAAGTAGAATTCAAGGTTTAGACTTGTAATTTATGCATTAATCATGCTCCATCTATTTCTTTTGTTAATTTTTTACTTTAATGGGTAATTTTCCTAATGTGAAGAAGTTGGAGAACCCTCCCTCAAAGGGAAGGGAAAAGCTAAAGACTAGAGCTTTCTAAGCTTCTTAAAGCTTATTCTAAAGGTTAGTGCACTATTACTTCATTTCCCCTTTCATTTTCTTCAAGTTTCAATTTTTATGTTTTGAATGATTTTGAAGATTTTGTGTTTGTGTTGGGGGAATTGATATTTGATTGTTTTTATATGAATTTCTATGATTTCTAAGCATGGAAGAATGTTTGAATGGGAAGAGAAACATCTCTCCCCCCTTAAACCAAGAGTGAACGAACCTCCATAGGAGGAAAGGCCCTTGGTTTTGTTTCATGCTTTTGTATTTTTATGTTTTTAATGTGTGCTTGAATGATCTCCCCTAAGATTAATGTGGCTAATTTGGAAAGAAACATTTTTCCTTTGATTTGGAAGAAGTGGCCGAACCTAAGTAGGCGAAGGACACTATTTTCCTTTGATTTCAATGCTTGATTTTAACTTAAATGAGTTTGTTAATAAGTAATTTAATGATGGTTAAAATCTCTTTCTTGAATACAAAGGTTTGAGAAATTTTCAAGACTTAAAGAAAGCTTAAAATGTGTAAAGTAAGCTTGTAAGACTAAATGTGTTAAGTAAAAGTTTTAATGTTTTAACTAAATACTTTTAACTTGAAAAATGGTAACCAGAGGAAAGGAATCTCTTTCCCCTCTTGTTGACATAAGGAGACCGAACCACCATAAAGTGGTAAGGCATGCTCTTGTTTCTTTAAATATGGATTTTAAGTATTTTAAGGCTATGTGCATAAGAGTGTTGTGAAAGCACGATTTTGGATTGGAACAAAAATAGTTTTGATGAATTTCACAAGTTTTAAGTAAAGGAATTTTGAAATGAAAAGTTTTAAGTTATGAAATGTTTTGCTAAGGAATTATGAATGAGAAATAAGATTATTTATAAAAGAATAGATTTGTTTTGGGCTCTTATGTACTTGGTTGAAATGTGATATGATATGATTCATTTATGTAAGATGAGCATGCTCGGCATTAATGCCATTATGATATGATATGAGCTATGATCATATGCTAGGTTATCAGCCCTTATGTTTAAGCGGACGCGCTTATTATGTATAAGTAGGCTTTAATGCATTTATGATATGATTGGCGACCTAAGGCCAAATATGTTACGATACGGAATCAAATTTGTTATTGTTTCTCCTGGTATGTTTAAGCCCCAAGATATAATGAAAATAACAAAACATATGTTTTGGATGTTAAAAATACTTTTGCTATATTTTTAACTGAAAGTATGAAAATGTATTTTAAATGAACACTTTATATATATTTATGATTTGATAACTTATGGTTAAGTTTTCATATGACTTATGTTTTAAGTATTTTTAATATGATTGGAATTTTATGATTTATTTCTAAGCATTTCATGCGAAATATATTCAAGTATTTTATTTAGCACCACTGAGTCTTCCACTCAGCGCGTTGATTTTCATCACCCGCAGGTTATGAGCGGTGGTGGATGCTACCTGAAGACTGGAGGCGTAGCATCAAAGAATAAACTGTGTTTAGGGTAGGATATATTTGAAAATGTAAAAATGGCATGTATAAAAATATTGTAAAAATTTTGAGGTTGTAGATATTGAGTTGTAAAATTAATGAGATTTGAGATTATTTATATTACTTTATCTATATGAGAATTTAAAGTGAATGGTCATTAGCATTTATTTCCTTAAATTGATGATACTATGTTAAAATAGAATCTAAGATGATTGTTAAGATTATATAGAAGTGCTGCCTAATTTATTGTATTGATTGGAGTTTTGGGGGTTTGGAGGAATAAATATTGGAATTGTATCTATTTTCTTTGTGTGGCAAGTCGATTTTTACTGGAATCTCTTGCAAATTTTTCGTAGGAATTTCCCTATTATATTTTTTAAAAAATATATTGCTTGCCTCCATATGAAAACTTAGCCACTTCTGATATATGATTTAGATTTATTAAGTAAGATAAGATGGTGCTCTGATACCAAATGTGGCATTCGTCGTCCGGTCCTCCAAGATTAGGCGGTGGGTGTTACACAAATGATGTATAATAGAGCTGATTATTGCATCTTGGAACCATGGAAAAATTTTCCAAAGCGTGGTGCTGAAATCATGGTCAATAGAAGAGTACTAACCTCTAATTACCTTATAGCAAGTTCAATTGCAAATTTAAGTCTTCCTTTTGTCCTTATCAACTTTAGAAGGTTCCTTCTCTACGAGCACAAAAACACAAACGAAATAGACACAACACAAAAATTAGATTTTTGAAATCTCCTAATTACACAGATTTCGAACATACAATCAGAATTGAAAACATATTCATGGATTGCGAAACGGAGACTTGCCTTGTTTACGGAGTGCCCTTCTGCAGCTATAGCTTAATATCACACCTTGATTGCTAGTTCATTTTAACAAATCTTAGCTAATTAATATTTTATTTATATTTGTTTGCAGATTTGATGGTACAAATCACATAAAGAAGAAGAAACCTCTCTGCTCTCCCTTTTTTTCCTCTCTCTCTCTCTCTCTCTCTCTGGCATTTGTGGGTGAAGAAAGGGGCAGCACTCTCCTTTCAAAGAGTGTCAACCTCTTCTTTTAGGTTTTAGCGTTAACCCCTTTTTTATTTTATTCTATTTTATATTAATTAAATTAGCCCACACACACTAGCCCACTTAATTAAATAAAACCAATTAATTAATTAAAATCCAATTAAATTGAAACCCAATGAATTAAAGTAAAAGTCATATTTTTAACAATTAATTTCTCAAAATAATAATATTTACCAATAAATATAACTATTGATCAATAAATCATATTTTGGTAAATAAATTCTAATAATCAATAATAAGTACAAATAATGATTTGTAATTTCTAATAATCAATAATAACTTATCTGGATTGAAATTCATACCCAAATCCTAATTTTTTTATCAATTAGCAATCCAATAAGCTATTATTCATAATTTCACGAACCAGGGTGTTGCTGTAAATCTTTAAGAAACAACATTGTATTTTAGCAGCTAAAAGTGCTCTTTCTAGCTCCCTTTCTCTCTTCTTCTTCTTTAAAGGCCTTCTCCAAACTACATGCAAAGCAATTGTTAACTTAGTTAGCTTGATTTTAGATATGTCTCAAGTGTCTTCAAAATAGGAAATTTTTGCTTTGAATCTCTGAACAAGAGTCACCATAACTTTCTCTACAATTCTCTTTTCTTCTAACGCTTCTCCTAACAACCTAATCTAATTTAGCACCTTTATAACTCTATCAACATAGTCATTTATCTTCTCTAAATCCTTCATCCTCAATTGTTCAAATGCCCTCCTTAGATTATAGACTTGCATCTGCCTTATTTTTTCAGACCTTTAATTTTCTATTTTCAACTTCTCCCAAGCTGCATATGTTGATTTACATTCTATGATTTTGGTGAATATAGGATCTTCAATAGCTGCATGAATATAGAATAGGGCTTTTGGAGCTTTGACAATTTCTTCTTCATGTTGTTTAATCTGTTGTAGTGTTGCATTTTGCCTTAGAGGAGGAACTATTTTTTCAACTTCACCATTGAAGTGAGGGGCTGACAAAGAAATGATGCTTGAAGACATAGAAAATGTAGCTACAAACAGATTCAGTGGATTTATTTGGGGGTTTTCTCACTTATTTTCTCTCATACACTCACACAACCCTTCAAGATCAAAATGCTCTTATACCACTTGTTGGTATGAGTTAGAGAAAATACCATAATTTTCTAGAAAAGAACCGAGTAATATTAAGTAGAAAAAAGGAAGTTCATTTTGTTCATCATTTTAACAAAAGTTTGTTAACCAAGTTTCCATGATTTTAGGAAGTTTATTCATCAACATTTTACATAATTTATCACCTCTGTATCTTTACAACAACTGCTAACTAATCAAAGATATGGAAGATTGTAATCATAATGAAAGATACAAAATATCAAAATAATAGCATATGTATCAATTTCTGTTTAGTGAACAGTAATAGTGGTAGTTGTTCTTAACAGAAACAAGACTCTTTTGACCATCACCTATGGAAATTTTACATGTGACTAGTATTAGAATATGACTAATATTATAAATTAGACAAATATATGTTTTCTAGAATCCATAATAAGGCTAAATATGTAATAATATATAATATACCTTAAATATGTTCATTTATTTAGAATATGAATTTATTTATCAAATAGGATTGCCATCTATTATCCTAATTATGCATTAAAATCACAATTTATAGCATATATATATATATATATATATATATATGTATATATATATATATATATATATATCTAAAAGAAAGATAATCAATAGAAGTGAGCATCCCACTCAATTAAATGATATTAGTTAATACAGAACTTAGTAACATATATAATACAAAAAAATGATGATATTATCTGATATCATTCATAAGAAAATAGTACATAATCAAACAATAAATAGGATCTAACTAATAAAGCTAGAATAATATATCCAAGAACAACAATATTAATTTTTATAGTGTTTATTGAATTTTTTTTGTTATAACTTCAAACCAAACATTGCAGAATCAAATAGATTGGTTTGCATTTATTTTTATAACTGATAGATATATCCATATATGATTTTTAAAGATATGCAATAAATATTAATACTTATTTTCTTTTCCTTAATCTTTTAAATAACACTGATGTACTATATATATGATTCTTCAACATTTCACGATATTATGTTCTTCAAAATTTTTCTTATAGAAATATGCTTCACATTTTTAAAGATATTGTATTATAATGTTTTCATTATTTTGTCTTTTAATGCTTAACTCTAAACAAGGATAATAATTTTTCGCGCCAATTTCAAAGAAAATTTCCAAATTAGTTGCAAAGTAAAGCAAAAACATTTTTGGTTAATAGTTATTGTCGCCTTCATCATCAACAGGTTACCTTTCTAATCCTTCCCACCAATGCTCCTCTCCTCTACGTAACTATCATCATATGAAGCATGTGGCATATGGTTGGTGGCTAATTTTTTGAAGCCCCTAGTGCTCCCTTGCATGTGACGTGAGATCAAGAGTTGATCTCATTGCTCCATTAGCCTTGACATCCCATGTAGGAATGGAAGCAAGATGAGTACTTCAAAGTACCCATCGCCACTCTAATTCATTTGATAAATGTATGGATAATTAAAAATAGGTTTCAGAACAGGCACATATAGTGAAATTACTACCCATAAAGGATATAGATAGGGTATAGGTTGAGATCTCCCATTACACGCTATATGAAATCGGTTTGATCATGCATACTTGAGTGTATCCTATATATATACATTATTAATAAAAAAATTGTATTTTAAATAAGTTTAGATTTGGATAGTTCAAAATTTTCAAATACCTTAACCTTGTTTAATGGGTATTTTAAATGAATTTGAGGCAAATACAGATAATAAAATTCTAAATGAATTATGCTTAAACTGGTTTAGGATAAATACGGATAGTAAAATAAAAATGGATATGGGTACAGGTAATTCAAAATTCACTAATACCCCCACTTTCACCCTTAGTCTCACACCATTGTTTGCCAGTATTTCTTAGCCAACTTTCTCTTTAAACTATCGTACTGCTGAATCATTCGATTAATATTTGTCACGCCCCCTCTCCTATAACAATCTATTTATTTAGTATCTTTTTTAGTGTCGGTAATAGTGATTTACCGATTTGTAAATAATACCATCGGTCCGGGACTTTATATTATTTCGATCCAAAAAAATTACTATGTGTGTCTAATATTCTATTTAATATTTTTGGAACATGTTTTTACGATTTAGGTTGGAAGAAAATATTTTATGAATATTTTTGGAGAATTAAGGCATAATGAATGGTGATTTTTAGTGTAGTATGTTAAGGAATAATTGAGGAATTATTTTTTTAAAATTAATTTAATTAATTGGTGGAGTTAAATGATAATTAGAGAAGAATTATTTGAGGAATATTTAAACCCATTAGATGAGAATACTAGGGACTTGATCATAGCCCTTCATTAAGCATATAATTAAGAAGTCAAATTTGACTTTTCCACCTAAAAGCTACCATTCACCAAGCAACACCTCTTTCTTCTTCTTCTTCTTCTTCTTCTTCTTCTTCTTCTTCTTCTTCTTCTTCTTCTCTATCTTCTCTCTTTCTCTTCCGTTTTCTTCAATTTCTTACCTCTAAACTACACGCAAATCCCCTAATTAAGCCTTGGATTAATAATCAAACATTAAGAATCAAGTGAAAGAAGTAGAAATTGGAGTTTAAAAGCAAAGAAAATTGGTGTTGCCATTAAAGTAAGTAAGTTGTGGTTTTTAAGTTTTGTGAATTTATAAATAGAATTCAAGGATTAGGCATGTAATTGATGCATTAGATCATGCTCCATTCATTTCGTTTGTTAATTTTGATTTTAATTTGCATTTTTCCTACTTTGAAGAAGTGGGAGAACCCTCCACCAAAGGGAAGGAGAAAGCTAAAGAGTGAGGCTTTCCAAGCTTCTTCAAGCTTGATTTAGAGGTTAGTGCACTAATAATTTCATTTCCCTTTCAATTTCATTAAGTTTCCAATTTTTAGGTTTTGATTGATTTTGGAGAATTATGTGAAATGTGCTGGGGAATGGATAATTGAATGTTTTAATTTGATTTCCTATGATTCTTAAGCATGGAAGAATGCTCAAAAGGGAAGGGAAACATTCCCTTCTCCTTTAACCATGAGTGGTCAAACCTCTTAGGAGGAGGGGCCTTAGTTTTGTTTCAAGCTTTTGTGTTCTTTTGTTTTTAATGTGTTCTTGGTTGGTTTTCCATAACATTTATGTAATTAATTTGGAAAGAAACATTCTCCATTTGATTTGGAATGAAGTGACCGAACCTATGTAGGTGAAAGATACTTTGATTCCTTTGATTTCTAAGTTTGATATTAACTTAAAATAGGTTGTTAATAAGCAATTTGATGATGGTTTAAAGCTTTACTTTGAATTCCAATGTTTTAGCATTTTTCAAGGGCTTAAAGAAGGTTAGAATGTGTAAAAATGGGTTTTGAAGTCAATTATTTCAAGTAATGATTTTCATGGTTTAAAGTAGTGAATTTGATTTAGGAACTAAGGCTTTTAATGGAGAAAGTCATTCCTCCTTTGTTTTCAATAAGAGGCCGAACCTCCTTTAATGAGTAAGGCATGTTTTTGCCTTTTAAATGTTAACTTTTAAGTGTTTTGAGCTAGCATGATTTTAGTTTTGAACATAAAAGAATTTAATGAGTATTTACAAGTTCTAAGTTAAGTGATTTTGAAATGATAAGTATTAAGTTATAAAAGGTTTAAGTTACATTTCAATCATGTATAGTAGAGCCCAAATCAAAACCATTCTTTCACAATTAGTCTTTTCATTTGGGCTCTACTATACATGATTGAAATGTAATAAGATGAGATTGATTCTGACATGTAAGCATGCTGGGCTTATCAAGCCATTCTATTATGTGGAGCTATGATCATATGGTAGGGTTATCAGCCCTTATGAATAGGCAGACGCACCTATTATGTGATGTGTGGGTGGCGCTCTCATAGGCCACGATTTTGAGATGTGGGTGGCGCTTTTACAGGCCACAATTATGTGATTCAGAAATAACAAATATGCTTTGAAATACTCAAATATGCTTTGAAATACTCAAATCATACATATATATTAAGTACCGAAATCGTACTAATTAAATTTAAACATTTCAAAAAACATAAGGAAGTTCATAAATACAAATGTATCTTCGTTTTCTTGTAGCAAATTAAAATTTCGTTCTTAGTTAAGGCTTGTGCTAATACAGAATGAAGCATAAGCAAATTCGATTTCAAAGCAAATTTGTCTGCCTATACATTTGTATTTATGAACTTCCTTATGTTTTTCGAAATGTTTAAATTTAATTAGTACGACTTCGGTACTTAATATATATGTATGATTTGAGTATTTCAAAGCATATTTGAGACTTGTTACTGTGGCTATTCTTTGTTATTTTTATTGATAATTATTTAGCACCACTGAGTCTTTCACTCAACGCATTGATTTTGTCACGGCAGGTTAGGAGCAATGGACGCTATTCAAAGACCGGAGGAGTAGCATTAGAGTAGAAATATCTTTTGGGGTAGAATATATAGTAAATTGTGATTTTGGCATGTATAGAAAAATATTGTAAATGGTTGAGGTTATATATATTAAGTTTGTAAATTCATTAAGAGTTGTGATTAATTAAGTAATAACATCTTATTATATTTTTGGTGCATTATTGTTAATAAATATTTCTTGGAATGAATGTTATAGTATCATGATAGAATCTAAGTGAATTGATAGCTATTTAGAAGCGCTTGTGATTTGTTGTATTGAATTAGAGTTTTGGGGTTTGGAAATTTATATTGGAAGTGTATATATTTTCTTTGTGAGGCAAGTTATTTTTTAGGGGAAACTCTTGCGAATTTTCATAGAAATTTCCTTAAATATTATTTTTAAATTTTAATTACTTGCCTCCTTCTGAAAACTTAGCCACTTCTAATATATAATCTAGAGTTATGAGTGAGACAAGATGCTGTTCCGGCGTCGAATGTAGCATTAGTCTTTTGGTCCTCCAAGATTGGGCGGTGGGTGTTACATCTCTGACCCCGCAGAGCCAGACAAGAGATGTCACATTCTATGCTAGAGGCACTTACCGGCCTACTTATTAGTGCAAATCTAATATCAAGAAAAATGATCCAAACCATTCATTGTTTAAATTAAAACACGCAGGGAAGTTTTGTAAACCATAACTTACTTTAAACAGTTAAATTATAAAAGTAAAAAAAAATTAAATCTTTCAAAGCAATAGTGATAACCCATCAAAAAGTTCTAAAATAGTTTGGGCAATTCCTAGAGAAAACAACAAGAACATCCTTTGAAAATACCATTTAAGAAACATTTGAACCTATTAATAAAACATTCCAAAGTAGCAACAAAATTCTCAAAATCCATTATAACATTTAATATTCCCTTACAATAAAATGAATTCTCAAAAGAAACCATTCCCAAATCCAACATTTGTAAATCCAAAAATGTCAAAAGTTAAATCTCAAAATCAGAGACCAAGTCTATGTGAAACAAAACCAAATCCTTACAGAGCTCAAGAAATAAAATCAAAGGTACTGAAATAAATAAGTTTCAAGCCCCACATAGCAAACCAATGCTCTCTTTATTCCAAACCTAACACATGCAATGAATCTATAGTTTAGACTCACACTCTAGTCTGGAGGTAGAAGATCTTCTCTCTTGACACAGATACTCGAGATCCGCAGCTAAAAAACACTTCAACCTATGCCAATTAAAAACATCGCACTGAGTATAAAACTTAGTGGTATTCAATAATATGTATATACATTAACATAGCAAACAGGTATGGTTCATTGAAACCATACACAATATCGATATATATATATATAGCATTTATTACAATAGTCCACAAAGGCAACTTATTTCTCAACTGATCATGCACTATCATTTATAATCAAGACATGCATGGCATAAAAGCATATCACATAATATAAACATCTATACCATGCCGTAAGTATACATGTTGCCTGCTATAATAGTATCTCACAATACGAGTGGATATGTTCACATT
Organism: Jatropha podagrica; assembly: GCA_947857235.1. Classification (NCBI taxonomy): domain Eukaryota; kingdom Viridiplantae; phylum Streptophyta; class Magnoliopsida; order Malpighiales; family Euphorbiaceae; genus Jatropha; species Jatropha podagrica. The sequence goes on from CANUEP010005534.1 coordinate 11,007, forward strand.
TTCCCTCCATGTTTCTAGACCAAAAACACATAATCAACTCATATACCAGTTTACTTGCATTATAGAAAATAACTTCAATCAATATATATAATAGCAAACTCATATAGGTGTTTATTCACATAGCAAGCAGTTAAGTAATCTCAAGGGTGCTATTTAAAACTTAATATAAGGTATAGATACACTCAAGTATTAATGATCATATTTTAAGTGTACACTTCATTAAAACGTCATTAAAACATAAACTACATCAGAACGAATCGAAAATATATTCCATATTAGATAAATTTCAGAGTATAGCTATTATTCAGAATACCATTAGAATATGCACCAAAACAAATGGATGATAGTCTCAACTCTAAATCAAAACATAATTTAGTGTCGTTGACAAATAATAATGCTATAAATCTCATTGCAAGATCAAAATCTCATTAGAACATATATACAAATACATAAATATTTCAGAACACATACTATTACAATATGATATCAATAACTTTCTTTCAATCTTTTTATTTATGGGCCTTATTAGTAGTAACTTAGAAGAAATAGAAGTAGAATAGGTATCAAATTTAGAATCAGAATGGCATAATAGCCAACAGAACAGATATAGGCAGAAGCCTACCGAACGGTGGCATAAGCCTACAGAACGTTGGTGCGCATTCGCAACCTGAGTGGGACACTCTGTGTCCAGCATATGATCATAGCTCAAATCCAGTAACCAGTAGCATGCTCAATATATCAGTATCAGTATAACCACATTCATACAACTATTCAACCAAGTACATAATAAGGGCCCAGACGTTTAGTTATAGTTCTTTACATTGTATCCGAGTCCAATCACAGATTAGAATCTCAAAAGTTCAACTATAGCATCATAAGCACTCACAGACATACCTGATTGCAACTTGGTCATTAATCATAGAAGCTTAGAAGCTTCATGTAAATCCAAAACATCCGTACTCATACATTTTCACAAGTATTAATAATCCCACACTCATAACATATATTGCTCAAGTAGTTCAATTGAGATCGTAACAACGCACAAACATCTTAGTCCAATGTTATCCATGATGTCAAGTAAGCAAGCATACCTGGTGCATAGCATTAAGCTTTCCAAAGCATAATATCGAATTGGTAATACCATGTCATAAGCACACGCTCAATTCATAGTAGTTCATGGGTCGAGCAAGTTAACATCACAATAATAAAATTGTAGGATAACATCATACATCAAGTATAGCTCATGCAATCCATAAAAATCAAGTCAAACACACGTGGAAACATGGTTCGACAATCCTAAAACACTAAGGTACATGCTTCCTTTCTAAGTTGGTCATACATTTATCTCAAACTAGAATATAGTCACACATTGGTTCATTTAATTGCACATTCATACACCATTTAGGCTTAAATCTCCAATTAAGCTTCATCACTCAATTATAGTCCCTAATCATCTCAATTTCACTTAATACATGTATATTTACCTAACTAGTCACCATATAACAAAGTATTTCAGCTTATAACATATGGAAGACCAAATAATCCCACCTTAGCTAAGTTCATTCCAACATGTAATCATGATACATACCTTATTTATTTCTCTTTAATGTTTCTATGAGATTTTAGAAAGAAAACCACATTAAAAATACATTAGGTATGCATCTAGAGTGTTTAGGCATCATTAGAAGGTCAAAAAATGCATGGTGGCATAGTGAGAGTCAGAAGAGTCCACGGCCAGGCCGTGTTCTCTACCATGGTGGTGTCAGCTGGGCGTGTCAAACAACATGGTTGTGTAACTAGTGTCGTGGTCATGTCAGTAAGCCACGCCTCACAAGTTAGAAGACTACACGGCCGTGTAATTAGTGTTTTCCAGTTACTAGATTTCACCCTTTTAAAGCCTCTAAACATGCCAAATCAATTCATCCTCATAAGAATCAAAGAATAACAAAAAAAACTATATTCAAGCATGTCAAATAAGAGTAAAAGAGCTCAAAGAAACTCTAATGAGACATCCATAACACTAACTTCAATCAATTCAACCGAAATCATAAAATCTCCCAAAATATACTCATGATCACTAAAACACAAACATCACTCAAAGAATTCAAAGTAGGCATATACTTGTAGAGGACTAACCTCAAACCGCACAATAGCAAACCAAATTTCCTGCAATTATGCCTTTCCTTTGCCCTTATCAACCTTAGAAGGTTCACACTTCTCTATGGGCATACAAAGCAAAACAAAACATAGACATCAACCATTAGGGATTTGAAATCTCTTAAGAATAACGACTTTAATAACACAATCAAATTAGAGAACAACATATGGATTGCAACATAGAAACTCACCTTGATAACGGAATGCCTTTTGTGATCATAGCTTAATTGCACCTTACTATTCTAACTTCAATCACTATTCTAATGTTGCTAACTCTCAATTTCATATGATTGTAGATTCCAATGGTTAAAATCACAGGAATAGAAGAAGATCTATCTTTCACCTTTTTTTCTTTTTCTCTCTTGTGCGTGTGTGTGTGTGTGTGTGTGTGAAGAGGGTGGCACTCTCTTTTCAAAAGAGGGTGTCGACCACTCTTTTTAACTTTAGGTTAAAATATTTTTTTTTTCTTTTTTTTTCCTTTCTTTTAAAAAAATACAAAATGGCCCATAATTAAATAAGCCCACTTATTTTAAAACCCATTTAATAAAATACCCATAAATGAAATACCATTGATACAATTAAAACTATACTTTAACAAATAATTTCTTAAACAATAAATGAGTAACAATAATAATCAATAAATCTTATTTTAAAATCATATCCCAATAATTGAATCAAATACTAAATTAATTATTTTATTGCCCAAATCAAATCAATTTAGGAAAAATATTTCAAAATCAATTTAACACCATTCTCTCTCTCAATTCTAAATATCTAGGTGCAACTAGAACCATATCACATTAAATTCCGTAACTAGGCTTTTTAAGGCACAGTTTCCCAACTTGCAAATCCAAACACCAGTAAATGCACAAATAATTAAACAAATAACATGTAACGCATGAATCACAATCTAGAGAAAACAGTTATGAAAATAACATGTCTGAATTGAAATTCATACCAATACCCAATTTTGTATCAATTAGCAATCCAGTAGTCATTATTCATAATTTCAGAAATCAGGGCATTACAATATTGCTGCAATTTCAATCCTATCTTAAAACCATAAGATAAGGTTGACAAATGGATGAGAAACTGAACTAGAGACAAATTTGGAGAGATTGACATTAAATTTGCCCTCAACGTTGAATTTAAAGTTTCATTTATTGATTAGCAATTTGGAGACTTGTTACCTCAAACTTGAATGTGAAATATGCTTCTTGACTTTATGAATTTGAAGAAGAAAAACAAGTAATCAAGCATATAATTGGTTCCCATAACACCCTAACTCCATGTATCCATGTAACAGTCCATTTTTAGTATCGATAATAGGAATTTATCGATTTGTGAATAGTATAATGGATTCGGAACTTAATGTTATTTTGGTCCGAAAAAATTACTATGCATATTTAATGTTTCATTTAATATTTTTGGAGCACGTTTGCATGATTTAGGTGGTAGAAAATATTTTATGAATATTTTTGGAGAATTAAGGTATTTAATAAATAGTGTTTTCTAGTGTAGTATGTTAAGAAATAATTGAGGAATTATTTTTATGGAGTTAATTTAATTAATTGGTGGGGTTAAATAATAATTAGAAGAGAATTATTTGATGAATATTTAGAGCCATTGGATGAGAATACTAGAGACTTGATCATAGCCATTCATTTGGCATAAAATGAAGAAGCCAAGTTTGACTTTTCTACTTAAAAGCAAAACTATTCTATCATCTTCTTCCTCTCTTCTCCATGCCACTTTCTCTCTCTATTCTCCTCCATTTACTCTCATTTCTCTACTTTTAAACTACCTTAAAATTCATAAATTAAACCAAAGTTTAATGATTAAACCTTAAGAATTAAGAAAAAGTAGAAATTGGTGACTAAAAGCAAAGGAATTGAAGTTTACTACCCAAATAAGTAAGTTCTGATTTTTGAGTTTTGTGAATTAAAAAGTAGAATTCAAGGTTTAAACATGTAATTGATGCATTAAATCATGCTCCATCTATTTCTTTTGTTAATTCTTGATTTTAATGTGAATTAAGGCTTTCCAAGCTTCTTTAAGCTTGTCTTTAAGGTTAGTACAATAATACTTCCATTCCCCTTGCTGTAACGCCCTAAATCTAACCACCAAAGGAATTATCCGCTTTGGATCAAGCTAGATCCATCTCATACTAGATCGGCAAGACCCACACAATTTTGGCCTGCATGTGAAATGAAAACTTCCCAGGAGGTCACCCATCCTAGGATTTCTATCAAGCGAGCACGCTTAACCATAGAGTTCTTCCAACTCTCCCTTTTTCGATATATGATCTGATTCATTCCTGTGTCCCGCATTTCACTACCCTAGCTAGCCAGCCATCTTAGAAGCTCGCCAAGAGCCCCTTGCTCTACTCGCCCTCTTAGGATCGCTTTTCCGGGTCGGGATGTCAAAAGGCCCACCAGCTTCTGCGTGGTTCATCCTCAAACCATATATCTACTAGAGTGGGTCAAACTCTGATACCAACTTGTAACATCTTGACTCTTACCACTAGAGGAATTGTTTGCTTTGGATCAGCTGGATCCATCCCATACTAGATTAGCAAGACCCGCATGGCCTTGTCCCGCAAGTGAAATGAAAACTTCCCAAGAGGTCACTCATCCTAGGATTTTTGTCAAGTAAGCACGCCTAACCTTGGAGTTCTTCCAACTCTCCAACCATTCCACCAAAAGACGCCTCTAATGATTAGTTACCCCCTTTTCAATATATGATCTGATTCATTCATGTGTCCCGCATTCCACTACCCTAGCTAGCCTGCCATCCTAGAAGCTCGTTAGGAGCCCCTTGCAATTGTAAGGCCCTAACTCCAACCACCAGAGGAATTGTCCGCTTTGGATTGATAAGACCCACACGGTTTTGTCCCGCACATGAAATGGGAACTTTCCAAGAGGTCATCCATCCTAGGACTTCCATCAAGCGAGCATGCTTAACCCTAGAGTTCTTCCAACTCTCCAGCCATTCCACCAAAAGGTGCCTCTAATGATTAGTTACCCCCTTTTCGATCCACTAGCCTAACTAGCCTGCCATCCTAGAAGCTCGCCAGGAGCCCTACTCTCCCTGCCCTCTTAGGATCGCTTTGCTGGGTCGGGATGTCACACTTTCATTTTCTTCAAGTTTTTAATTTTTAGGTTTTGAATGATTTTTGAAGATTTTGTGAATTGTGTTGGGGAATTGGTCATTTGATTGTTTTTATATGATTTTCTATGATTTCTAAGCATGGAAAAATGCTTGAATGGGAAGAGAAACATCTCTCTCCCTTTTAACCAAGAATGGTCGAACCTCCTTAAGAGGAAAGGCCTTTGGTTTTGTTCCATGCTTTTGTGTTCTTTTATTTTTAATGTGTTCTTGAATGGTTTTTCTTAAGATTAATGTGTTTATTTTGAAAAGAAACATTTTCCCTTTTGATTTAGAAGAGTGGTCGAACCTATGGTAAGTGAAGGACACTATGTTTCCTTTGATTTCTAAGTTTGATTTCCACTTAAATGAGTTTGTTAGTAAGTAAATTAATGATGGTTAAAACCTCTTTCTTGTATTTCAATATTTAAGAGTTTTGCCAAAACTTAAAGAAGGTTTGAAAGTGAAAAGGATGAGTTTTGAGACTAAATGTTTTTAAGTTATGGTTTTAATATTTTGATTAAGTATTTTTGGTTTGAATTATGGTGTTTTATGGAAGGGAATTCTTTCCCCTTTTGATGACCTAAAGAGGTCGAACCACCTTAAGGTGGTAAGGCATGTTTTTGTCTTTTAAAACGTTGATTTTTAAGTACTTTAAGTTATGTATGTATATGTATTAAGAAGATATGATTTTGATTTGGAGCATAAGAAAGCTTTTATGAGTATTTACGAGTTATAAGTTAAGAAATTTTGAAATAAAAAGTACTAAGTTATGAAATGTTTTGCTAAGGACTTATGTATAAAAATAAGGTTATTTGTAAAAGAATGGTTTTGTTTTGGGCTCTACTATGCATGATCGAAATGTAGTAAGATGAGATTTATTCCGGTACATGAGCATGCTTGGGTTATCAGGCCATTCTATTATATGGAAGCTATGATCATATGCTAGGCTTATCAGGCCTTATGAATAAGCAAACGTGCTTATTATTCTGTGTGGCTCTTTCATAGGCCATTAGGGGAGCTTCCACAGGCCATTAGGGGAGCTTCCACAGGCTTCGTTTCTGATATGTGGTGGCGCTTTAATATGCCACAATTTTGTTATTCAGTTATTGTAACACCCTCCGCCCAATCGCGGAGGACCAGTCAGTGGATGCCGCATTCGGTGTCGGAGCGTCATCTTATGTCACTCACTAACTCTAAATCATATATTAGAAGTGGTTAGATTTTCATATGGAAGCAAGTAATTAAAAAATTTTTAAATAAAGTTCAAGGAAATTTCTACGAAAATTTCGTAAGAGTTAGCCCTAAAAATTTAATTGCCACACAAAGAAAATTTACACACTTCCAATATTTGAAAGATCACAAAGCACTTCTAGAGATTATATTAATTTCAATAATTACCAACATAATATTTCACCATTTATACCCAAAATTTATATTTCATCATCCATACACCAAACATGTAATCAAATAATAATACTTATATAACCATCTATCTCAATATTTACATTATCAATATTTACAACTCCAATACTTCCCACAAAAATATTATACATGCCATAATTTATATTAATAGACATATCCTATCAAAAGCTACACTCCTACTCTGATGCTGTCTCTTTGGTTTTCATGTAGCACCCACAGCTCACAACCTGCGCGCCACAAAAATCAACACGCTGAGTGGAAGACTCAGTGGTGCTAAATAATTATAACTTAAAACAACCAAGTGATAAATCACAAATATCTTTAAAAATACTTAAATTAGAATATACTTATTAAACACTGAAAACTTGATAATAAAATCCAATAGTTCAAGGAAAACCATAAAGAAATTCACATCTTAAAAATTTATACACAACTCAAAATAAATAAGAAAATAACACAAATACATATATATGATTTCGATTCCTTTATAACGAAATAAATTTTTACCTTTTTCTTTTATTAAGGCTCACACCTATACCGAATGAATGTAAGCAGATTCGATCGTGGCCTGTGAAAGCACCACCCACCAATCATACAATCGTGGCCTATGAAAGCACCACTATGGCCTGTGCAAGCACTACCACAAATAATAAGCGCGTCAGCCTATTTAAAAGGGCTGATAACCCTAGCATATGATCATAGCTCCACCAAACAATACGGGCTGATAACCCGAGCATGCTTACATATCGCAATATATCTCATCGTACCACATGTCAATCATGTATAGTAGAGCCTAAAATAAATGCATTCTCCCACAATAAATCTTATTTCTCATTCATCATTTCTAATTCAAAAACATTTTAAAATTAGCACGTATTAATTCAAAACCACTTAACTTACAACTTGTAAAATCCAACAAAATCAATTCATTTTTCAAGTAAAACCTTTCTTTCATAATGCCTCCATTAGAAGTACTAATTATCAACTTAAAATTACTCTTTAAAATCATTAAATCCATTTCTCAAACAAGTAAGCATAAGACTCTTTTAATACTTCAAAAACCTTCTTTAAGTCATGAAAAGAATACTTACACATTGAAATTCAATTTGAAGCTTAAACCATCACCAAATCACTTATTAATAAGCTCACTTAAATCAAAATCAAGATTCAAAATCAAAGAAACACAAAGGCCCTTCACCTTACTAAGGTTCGGCCATTCTTTCAAAATCAAATGGGAAATGGTTTCTTTCCAAATTAATTGCATAAATCATAATAAAACACATCTCAAAACTCATTCAAGTATAAATTAAGCACAAAAATCAAAGGACACAAAGCACCCTTCACCATGAGTGGTTCGGCCACTCTTAGTTAATGGGGAAGGAGGTATTTCCTTTCCCTTTTAACCATTCTACCAAGCTTACTAATCAAGAGAAATCACATTAAAACAACCAAAGTCTCATTCCCCTCACATTTCACACACATTCTCAAAAATTCATCAAAAACCTAAAAATTGAAAACTTGAGAAATTGAAAGGGGAAATGAAATAGTAGTGCACTAAACTTTCAATCAAGCCTTAGAAATCTTAAAAAGCTTCACTCCTTAGCTTTCTCTTTCCCCTTTAAGGATGGTTCTCCAATCTCTTCAAAATAGGAGAAAATCCCATAAAAATCAAAAATTAACATACTAGATAGAGAGAGATGATTTAATCCATTAATTTCCTATCTAATCTTAAGATTCTACTTAATAAATCACAAAATCCAAAAATTCACAACTTACCTCTTCAATGGCAACTTCAATTCTCTAGCTTAGGAATTTCAAATTTTAGCTTCTATTACTTAATTCTTAAGGATTAATCACAATTCTATTGTTTAATTAGGTTATTTAGTGGTAATTTGTGGAAAGAAAATGAAAGAAAATGGAGGAGGAAGAAGAGATGGAAATGGCGTGAAGAAGAAGAAGAGAGGAGAGAGAATGTGTTGGTGACTTAAGTAGCAAAGTCAAACTTTGCTTCTTATTTTATGCTAAATCAATGGCTATGATCAAGTCCTAAGTAATCTCATCCAATGGCTCTAAATATTTCTCAAATAATTCTCTTTCAAATATTATTTAAATCCACAAATTAATTAAATTAACTCCACAAAAATAATTCCTTAATATACTACACTAAAAATAATATTCATTAGTTGCCGTAAATCTCCAAAAATATTCATGAAATATTCTCTATCCACCTAAATCATGCAAACATGCTCCAAAAATATTAATTAACATAATACACACACATAGTAATTTTTCAAACTGAAATAATACCAAGTCCCGGATCGATGGTACAATTCACAGACCGGTAAATCACTATTACCGACACTGAAAAATCAGACTGTTACAGTTATTCTGAAATCGAATCTAATTATATTTTTCTCAGTATACGTATGAGCCCTCAACTAAGAATAAGTTCTGTTCTATTCTGTTATAAAGGAAAATGAAAATATATTAGTATTTATGGAAATTTTTCTTATTTTTGTCAGATTATGAGTTAATTTTAAGAATGAACTTCTTTATGACTTTCAAAATAATTTAATTTAATTAGTACGTCCTAGGTATTAAATTTATATTTGATTTGAGTATTTTAAATTATATTTGAGATTTGTTGCTTTGGCAATCCTTCGCTATTTTATCAATAAATTATTTAGCACCACTGAGTTTTCACTCAGCGCGTCGATTTTTATCACTCGTAGGTTGAAAGCGTGGATGCTACCAGAAGATTGGAGGAATAGCATCAGAGAAGAAATTCTATTTTTGGGTAGGATATGTAGTGAAATGTAATTATGGCATGTATAGGAATATTGCAAAACGTATTGAGGTTGTAAATATTGTATTTGTATTTTATGAGATATGTGATTAATTAAGTAATATTACCTTTTGTGAATTTATGGTGTACGATTGTTAATAATTAATTTGTTGAATGAATGGTAACATAATATGATAGGACCTAAGTGAATTGATATGAGTATTTAGAAGTGTTGTGTGATTTATTGTATTGATTTGGAGTTTTGGGGGTTTGTAGGAATAAATATTAGAAGTGTATCTGCTTTCTTTGTGTGGCAAATTGATTTTTAAGGGAAGCTCTTGCAAATTTTTTGTAGAAATTTCCTTAAACTTTATTTTTAAAAAAAAATAATTGCCTCCTTATGAAAACTTAGCCACTTCTAATATATGATCTGGAATTATTTAGTAAGATAAGACAGTGCTCCGGCACTGAATATGGCATTCATCGTCTAGTCCTCCGGAATTGGGCGGCGGGTGTTACATCCAAGGATAAAAAGTGCTAAACAAATCTTTTAATAGACGTACAAGTCGCACCATGCATTGGGCCATAGAAATCAGCATCAAAAAATTTCTTCCTTTTCACATACAGTCATATATGATTATGCACATGGTGAAATCTTGCACATGAAATTCTTATTATATGGTGGACTATATGGAGTACAAACTCCAAAACAATAAATACATAAATCCGAGGAGATGACATATGCAAACACAACTGATCTCGATCTTGGTTCCATTTCTGTCTGTCTGAATAGAAGGAAATTTTGTTATTATTGCCTCCTAGCCAAAATCTAAAAAAACATTAGCATTTTATATGAGATACTACCCAGTGAGTAAAAATCATCATAAATGATTATTTGAAAATATCTTAAGCATCTCAAATAAAGTACATAGTTCACTCCCAATATTTGATACATCTCAAACTCCTCGAGCCATCAATGTACGACATCAACTATTTTCAAATAATAAAGTTATTCATTAGATTATTCACAATAATAGTGTATAGATATCACATCGTTTACATTGACAAGAATTAGATCATATTCATACAACGTATCATAGATACGATCCTACAGAGATATAGCACAAGTATGATATAGATGATTCTTAGATTATTTATGTTATGACTTGTCAAACTAAACTCACCCCGAGTATCAGATAACAAATTTCATATATCAGATATCAAATTTAGCTGGCCATCTTTTAGATCAGATATTTTGAGCATGCATCTTCATACTCAGATTATGAGCACGCAACTCTAGATTCAGTTTATGAGGATGTAGCTACAGATACATATCAAATTTACAAGTTGGTAATGACAATCATAACTTTTATGTATCTCAAATGCAAAATTAATAGAGCTACGCTCATAGATTAGGCTCACAAGCCTCAAAATAATATATACCTTTTGCTTAATTATCACCCTTTTATTATCACATCACACTTCTTCCAAAGCAGAATGTCAAATACATAATACAGTGTATTATCGTAACAAATATCACAAGTAAATATCCATCACATATTAGGCTAATTGGCCTCAAGATAGTACTACCTTTTTACTTTGCTTGCCTTTTTCTAGAATAAGAATCATATTCTTATCATTGCAAGTTATCAACTATAGCAGGTGCCACAATAAATGTTAAAAGCATTCATTCTTTATATATAATTAAATATTAGATGCTTTTACTCATAATATATAATGCAATGATAGCAAGGCCCAAAAGAGTCTCCTCCTTCACTTCCTTCTAGGACCCCTTCTACATATATGAGTAAGCAAGCGCCTCAATACTCATTTAGGCATTTAATCAAATACTTAGTGTTGTGAGGCCCCTCCCAAGCACTGTGGGAAAGATCCGAAGGATAGAGTCTAACCAAACGGGCCCTTTGATCAATTTGTCATGAAAAAGTAAACTGACTGGGAGGAACCCTGCTACGATTACCTTGTTGTGTTGTTTAATTAGTCTTATTGTGACTAGTTATTTGATTTGAATGATCTAATTGCCAATTATCAATTTTATGGCTCTGTTTAGCGCTTAGGTGATGTCTTGTTGGCTCTTTGGAGCGCTTTGACTATGTGTGGTGTGTTAGAGTCGCCACTTTAATTTGTTTTTATTTTCAAGAAAAATATAAGTTAAAAAACCTGTGGTTGACTCCTTTAGTGCACCACAATGGATAAAACGCACTAGCATCGAATCATTTGATTCAAGGATTAGGTTTTCAGCTTTATTGCATATGGATTAAGAGTTTGGGTCTTAATTGAAAGTCAAAAAACATTGTTTTGCATGAACATCAATTTATCAATGCATGACATACTTATAATGCATGGAAATATATGAAATAAAGTGCATTAAAAGTAAGCAAAATGAAATAAAGGTGCATAATTCAAAAGGGAGTCTAGCTCTAGCCTCGCTTATTGAGGATTCTAGGTCATGCAACACATTCCCCTAGTCCCAAATGGTCATTTTGGTCGGGCGCCCGCTATCTAGACTGAAATCTGTAGGTATGCCTTTGTACCTCGTTTGTATGAGGATTAGGGTGCACAAAGTTCTACCATCAATCAGGATGGTAGGGTTCTAACGATGCCTCTCTTAGAGTGGGCTTACAGGTGTGCCAGCTAATTTTGAGCTTTAGTTTGAAATACGGTTTTAAGATTTTGTCGGACGGATCGGGCTTAGTTTGCCAGACGGATGGAGCTTTATTTGCAGGATGGATCGGGCTTTAACAGTCGATAAAGTGCCGAATGGGCTAGGCTTAATTGATAAAGTCTGAGTTTAGTGATTATACACTCGTGCTTGTGACGCAGCCAGATCAAAGCTCCGCAGTTGTTTGCGACTAAAGAGGTCAAGTCTTCATCTAATATAAGATAAGTTAGGGTGCGAGGACCCATATTATAGTCTTATAATATTGTTAAATAATAAATTATTAATTAATCGCTAGATTTAATTAATAATTAATTAATTAACTAGTAGCTTTGGCCTAAGAAAGGTCAAAGTGTGATTAAAAGTCGAAAGGATCGACTTTTAAGAGTCAAGTCGGGCTTTAAACTCAACTAAGGAAAAAGAGCAAAGTCAAATTTTTTATCATAGAACTGTAAAAGTGAGAGTGAGAGTCGTTGTTGCTTGAGAAGCCCTTGATCAAGCAATAAGAGGTGTCTAAAATGAAGGGGAGAGAGTCATATTTATAGGCAAAAAGGGGGTGGCTGAGCCAGCCAGATCAGCACCGGCAACCTCCTTATTAGCGTCGATGACCTCTGGATCAACGCCCGCAAGGTAACCTAGCGTCGGTCTAATTGGCACCGGCACTAGGCTAATCAGCGCCGATCTTGGCTGATTATCAAAATGCCCCTACCCTTTGACTTTTGGATTTTCGAGCTTCCAGGAGTCCGTTTGACGCCCAAACAACGTTCGATCAAGCTGATTATCGTGTCATTGGAACCATATCGAAAATTTCCTAAAGCCTAGACTTAAATGCTTAATATTTTTATTTCTCTTTGCATTTTGAACTCTTGAAAAATTCTATGTAGTCTCTAATACTCACTTAATAATCCAAACACGTTAACCCAATCAACTATTCATCAATTAATATCATTAAAACTCATCAAAGATCATACCAAATAATAAATATTTCTTAAGCTCCTTAAACTCCCATAACCATAGAAGTATGGAAATCTCAATTTAATCATAATGCTTTCCAACCTAACACTTAATAACATTATTACAATGCTTAATTAACTTTAGACTTATTAATTCAGAACGAAATGATCATTTCTATGATCATCTCATGTTGGCCAAACCTCCATCCTTAACGTTGAGTATGACTTTCTCAATTCAATTAATTTTAAAGCTCAATTCATATGTTATTCACTCAATAGCAACTAATTAACAACTTAAATCATATTTATATCATTTATTAACATCAAAATCAATCTCCCCTTTAATTTTTTTTCTTTGAAACCCTAGCTAAATCTTCTCCATACCATGAAAATAACATGAACAAAACAATGATTAACTTTCCTTAACTGATTTCCAACAAGAACCATTTGAAAATCAATTTGAAACCTTAAGCTCTTAGGTTCTTCTTCTTCTTCTTCTTCCTCCTCTCTTTGTAAGCACTGACCTCCTCTCTCTCTTTTCTTTTCAATTTTGTTCTTTGGTTTTTGTTAAGTGTTCTTATAAGCTATAGGTCATGTGCAAGTCACATGACTTCTTATCCTCTTTTAAATCCTTTAAGTTTTGTTTATTTATGTTTTTCTCCACATTTGTAACTATAACTTTTATCTTATGTTAATCTAATCCATAATCCTCCATTAACACATTATTAATCTTGTTTCGACATTAACTGAACATCTTAGATAATTTAACACCAAGTCATTAAGTACTCACCCAAAACACTAATTGAGGTGCTTCACATGCTAGCTTCTCATCGATATAGCTTGAGCACATTTAACATTTTTCTAATTAATTTCCATAATCATTTTCTACTTTGATTAACTTATAATATTGTAATTAACAATTACTTAATAATATATGAAGACAATCTTAATCGAATTAATCATCAAATGGACATAATTTTTCATAATAGTCTCTTTATTCTCACTTGAGTCAACTCATTCATAAACACCATATATAGGTATATTGAAAGGGTTTAAAGAGCATATATGCACCCTCTGTGTCTAAGACAGAGTGTCAAGCTTTTCGAGTTCAAAGCTTATTTAGATTATGCATTTGTATATTCATATTCTTATTAGATGCTTATGTGCAAAGTCTTGTTTAGGCATATCATTGCCTATTATTTATCACAGGTCGATTGCAAATGCATGTGTGTACACATTCATATCACACATGTCATGTTCATAAATATAGATGTATGATCATCAAATAATATTTGAGGTCCAGGATGTTACAGTTCCAATCTTGTTTTCGGACTGATTTGATTGATGGTCACTAGTAAAGGGAGACAAGATGCGAATGAGAGAGATAGAGAGCAAATAGTGGGTTTTTTTATTTTTTTTAGATGGAAGGAAATCATAATTAGATAAAAGAAAATCTCAAATAATTTGCAATAATTTCTCTTAAAGGATAAAAGTCAAATTGGCCCTAAAAACTTGTTAGAGGAATGAAAAGGTTAGATTCCATCTTTTCAGCTAATTTAACCTCTGAACTTATTTATAATTATTAAAAATATATAGGTTTGATAGCTTGGGCCTATTTAGTCTCCGGTTCTTCACTATGACAATCTTTTTATAGATATTTCATTTAAACTATGACATATTGCACGGGTTATCCTGCGGTTGCGCATTACATTTAATATAACTATCTCATATTCTACATAATTTATAATGTATAAATTATTTTGTAATTTAAAAAATATCTTAACTTTAAATCTTAAATACCAATATTTTAAGAAAATAGCCATTTGATTTTCAATAATAATTCTAAGAATTAAAGATACAAATATTTTATGATTTTTATTATTTATCAAAAATACTTAAAATAATAATTCTCCAAAAAAAGAGAATAATTCAAAGTCTTTTAGAAAAATAGAAAAAAAAAATTTTCTCCTAAAAAACAACTCTTCCATTTTTTTCCTATTAATTATAACACAAAATTAAAAATTATGTAATTCTACTATAAAGTAGCACTATGTATATTTAATAAGGAAAATAGAGAATAAATTATTAATAGGATCTGCAAAAATATGAAATCTTATCTATTCAAAATTAAAGATATGGTTTTTTTATAAGATTAAGTATATAATCCATAATAGATATATGAGAAAATTTTATAGCAAGTCTTATTAAAGATTGAGGAAAATTTATTCTTTATTGATTAAAGGAATCAACTATGTGATAATAAATACTTCAGTCAAGCATCTATCTTAAGAAAGTAATATTATTTACAAACACTACACTAACATCAATTCTTGCTGCTAGAGGAACTTACAATACTGTCTTGTCTCTTGAATCTCACTGCTACATACAAATCTGCATATGACGAACAACATTACTAATGTACTAAATTTCGCTTCTTTGTATAAGCTTTCTTATTCTTTTAGCACTGGAATTATTCCCACGAGCTGCTACAATCATTCAACAGAAATAAGCTGCAAACACAATGTAACTATATATATATATATATATATATGAACATTTTAAATTTCATGTTTATTTGTGGATTTATTACATATGAAATTCATGCATGTCTTGTTGGATAGATTAAAATTAAATTATATATGGAAAAACAATTATTTGGTATCTGACATTTGACCAAATTGACTAACGTTTTTCTGTATTTGGGCAATATTAATTAATAGTCCATGACGTCTATTTCCTTCAAACTATTTAGTCATTCCATCTATTACTTTGTTAAATTATGCAAAAAGACAAAAATATCCTATCATTTAATAATGAATGGACTACAATAACCTTGTGTATTTCTTTGTCAATTCACGTGACGCATAAATTCTTGCCCGTCTCCATATCTCTCCTCTGTCTTTCTCTCCTTCTCAATTCTTACCTACCTCTCTCTCTCTCACACACACACAATCCGAATGCACCATCAAAGACTAATAATGTGTTGCGTTGAACAAAAGGCCATTTATCATTGAGAATAAAACTGATGTATGTAATCTAAAATGATATCAGTTACACGATGAAGCTATTGATTTGATTGGTTCATTTTATAATGGCAACGCAATCATGTATAGACCGAATATAAATGATGGTGCCAATATATCCTCTTCCTCGCCAACAAACCATTAATGGTCACACCTCCATCACCATCTTGTGTAAGCCTAAAACCAGAAAAAAATAAAAAAGTTGCTAACGCTCTGCTAAAATGGCAAGCGATCAAATTGCTAAAAAATAAACCTGTTTGCACAATTTCACAAAAGGTATTTAGATCCCTTACCCGGACTAACTTGGTCAGGATCTGTAACACCCCCTCTCCGATCCTATGGAAGCCGACAGGGGATGTCGCATTTATGCCGAAGGCACGTACTGGCTTATTCAGATGTTTTCAATAGTTTAGAAGAAAGAATTCAATTAAGTTCAAAAATGAATGGTTAACCAACCTTTAAGAAATGAGCAGAAGACTTATTACTCGAGAAAACCTTTATTAAAAAGAAACTTATTACTCTAAACCCAATTTAATTTATTTAAAAAAAAAACATTCTTTAACACTAGGGAGTCAATTCTCCTGAAGGTATAAAATAAAAATGATTAAATGAGTAAGAAATATTTCTCAAGATGTCTAAAAGAAAATCCATATCCGACATAAAAAAAAAATATCTAAATTTGAAATAATGGTTTCTCTATGAAACCTCCAACAATAAAAATAATAATCAATACTGAAATTCATAAGATAATGTAAACCAATTAAAACCAAACTTATTAAATGGGCCATTTACAATCCCCGAATCAAAATAACTCTCTCGAATAAAAGAAAATCCTACTACATGCCAAGTCCATGGAAGCACCCATACTCGAAGTCGTCTGAAGATCGCTCCTACTCCTCTGCTTCAAGAATTTGACTAACTTCAACCTACTCAAATCTTTCATCTACGCTATCGAAATTTATCGCGATGAGTATAAAACTCAGTGGTACTTAATAAATAGTTTTAGACACACAAATAGGATAACACACACAATCTATGGACTCCATACAAATAAATCAATATCTCAAAGAATTTCATGGCACCCAATTCAATGAGTCCTTCTAAGAAAATTATAAACAAAATATACAATAATTGTTCACATCTGCAATCCCAAATAGCAAAGTACGAATTCAAGTACCTTCTATGACAAGTGGTTCACGTGAGCATAAGTAACATACATCATAAGAAATCACATGATTACAAATATATAAATGACTTGTATTACACTCAACTATAAAACTACTATATAGGAAAATTTTCACACAACTCATATAATTATCAAATTAGAGTGACTCATATCACAAGTATACCTACGGTGTTATCATACTTGACTTCCACATCATTCAACAACTAAATAATCCGTTTATTCTCAATTCATGTATGGGCCTTAATAATAACTTAGAAGGATAATAGTTATAAACAACAGAGTGTCAACAGGAAATAGTTAGGCATAAATGCCAAATTACAAATTAGGCAAAGTCTACAGACAGTGGTGCGTGTCTGCAACCTCAGAGGGACATCTTGTGTCCAGTGTATGATCATAACTCAAATCCAAAGACTGGTAGCTTGCTTATTGTAACCAGATTCAGAAACCACTCAGTTTTCACATAACTTATTCAACCAAGTTCTTATGAAGGCCCGTATAATTATATTTAACACGTAATTAAAATTTTAAATATTATTTCTGACACTTCAATACACATTTCAGTCAAAGCATTATATTTAATTCCAAGCTTACCCAGTTGCGTCTCCAACCTGATAATTTGTTAGAGACACCTAGATTTCTATGCGACTAAACAATAATATTAAAACGTGACTACTCACATAGACATCAGAAATCCATGCATTCAACTCAATACACATAAAACTCGATTCCCCTTTGACTCATACAGAAATCATATAGATAACCCCAATTGACTATCCTAAATTCCACCAAATTTAAAATTAACTTGAGGGACAACATCCTAGGGCACTTAATTTCATTAAACCTTATTTTATTTAGTACTATGATTTTAGCTCCACTAATGTAATCACACATAATTAAATTAATTAGACACAACATCAATTTATTAAATACTTTTACTTAATCAAACATTTCCTTTAAATTAATTAGATTTCTCAATTAACTAAACACATTATATTCCTAATTATTGATTAGAGTCAACCAAATTATTATTATTAATATTATTGTTGTTGTTCTTATAATATATATATATATATATATATATATATATATCTTATTACATCACTGTATCTATATTTCTTTTTATTACACCACAGTACTGTGGCTCAGTAAATTTGCCAACGAACAAAAATAAATAAATAAACATTTCACCAATTTAGCTACTGCACTGATTTTCTTACCATGCATGACAATTCATTACCTTCAACTCCACTAACTAATTTTCTATACTATATATATACACCCTTAATTAAATTCATTACCTTCAACTCCACATAATAGTTAAAGCAAAATCAACCCTATGAATGGCCTAAGAGGTTTCGGCCTCTCCCAGTCCACCACCCTAAGAATATTATTTCAATTCCTTTTTGCCAAATTTAGAACCTTTACCATAAAACATAGTAATCACATCAACTCAAACTAATTCCATGATTATGGTTGAAATGCTTAAATTTGGTTCCAATAAATCAATAATAATCATGATTACTAATAAACGTTACCTCAAATACTTTAAGTAACAGTGGTGGCTTGCCTTTGTTTTTTTTATCCAAATGCATTAGGCGGCTCGGCCTCCTCTATTTAGCGTTAGTTTTTTTTTTTTCTTTTTTTTTTTTACTAATAAGTAAAGTTGGCGCATAGGTCCTTTCAGAAAAAAAAAAAAAAAGTTTTATTACAAATTATATTTCTATATACAATA
Source organism: Jatropha podagrica (assembly GCA_947857235.1). Taxonomy (NCBI): domain Eukaryota; kingdom Viridiplantae; phylum Streptophyta; class Magnoliopsida; order Malpighiales; family Euphorbiaceae; genus Jatropha; species Jatropha podagrica. The sequence goes on from CANUEP010005534.1 coordinate 30,092, forward strand.
AAAATAAGGAAAAATAATTAGGCTAGGTTAAAATGAAATTAATTAGCCTAAACAAATCGTTAGCACTATAATTTTAAAACTTAATTCAATTTCTTTTAAAACAAAATCAATTAAACTTGTCTCTATAACTATAATAGTCAAAATTAATGAAATTAAATTAAATCCTATAATCCAATTAAAATCAATTTGGTCAAAATCAATTCAATTCCGTCCCCAATTAGATTGAAATTAGTTCTAGTTCCCAATCGACGCTTCCAATCAATTTATCATGAAATTTTTTTTTATAGTTTCAGAAATCAGGGTGTTACAGGATCTGCATATAGTGATTGTTTTTGATTCATTAGCTTGACACTGAAGCCTGTATTAGGAAGTTGTACTATACCGGGAAGCTTCAGATGTTGATAATTACTGAAAATTTGCTCAACGAGACGATACTTATAAACGTTTTAACTCTAAATTTTCGAACTTCAGATGTTAATAGGCTTTACCTTCTGATATTGACGCACATGTTGCCGACAAGACTTTCGCACTTGATGACTTAGACGACTCGATGCATGCAGAACGGTTTAACTCCAAATTAGTTTTGCGAGTTGGAGCTGAAGTCATTGAATTTGTATGAGAACATACTTGAAATTATTTTAGCATAGAGTAAAGCCAAGTTATTTCAGTTGATTTCGAAAAACAGAATTTCTAGGAAAATGCCTGTGGAGGAGATTGGTTTTCTATGAATTTTGATTGAATTTTGGCAGGTAATAATATGTTCACTAATTCAATTCCATCAAGTTTTAATAATTTAAATTTGTTAAATAGGTTAGTTTTTAATGGAAATAGATTGTCGGGTGGCTTCCCTAAGGAATTGAAAGTTGAAAGTGCCTAAATGATCTTAATTTAGCGAATAACTAGGTTGAAGTCCGCATTTTGCGCGAATTGTTTTATTACTTCACTATCGTAGATCATATTAGAAGTTATTTTTTTATTATAAGATAGATATTTATGTAAAAAATAAATCATGCAACTCTAGAGAAAGGTAAAAATATTATAAAAGATATACATATAAACCAAAAAAGAGTAAACATTTTGTACATAGATATATATCTAGAATTTTTGCAAATAAGCATGAAAACCATAAGAGTCCGTTTGGAATAAATAAATTCCACAAAACTTTGTGAAATTCATTTACAAATCCATATTTTTGCATTTGGAATGAAAAAAAAAAAAAAGTAGATTTCAATTCCACGGAATTTAATATAACTACACCAAATTCTATAAATATTGGTGGAATTTTCAATGAATTCTACAAAATGAAACACTCCAATTTTGTGACAAAACTATCCTCTTCTTTTACAAATTTAATTTTTAAATTTTTTTTACCTATTTAACTAATTTATTTTATCAAACTTAATCATAATAATAAACCATTAAACTTTATTTGACAAAACTACCCCTCTATGGACTGAAGTATTTCCTTTCTTTTTCTTTTTTTTTTTTACTTCGTAATTATTAGTGCAAAATTACAATTTTTGTCATATGCACTAATGTTTTTAAGTATAATTAACAATAATAATAATTTTTTTAAATATTTTTATAGTTTTTAAATTAATTAGTTAAATGAAGAATACATTTTACACCTTTTTTTTTAAACGGAGACATTTTATACAAATTAAAGATAACTATTATGATGAATGTTATAATTTTTTATACATTATATATTATATTTATATAATTAATTAATTAATTAGCTAGTGTGGAATGTGAGTGTATTATTTATATAAATTTATTATTTATATCTTAGTAAAAAAAAAAAAAAAAGTTATGATATTTTATATAATACATATAAATTGGTGTTTATTATTTATTTTTATTAGATTATTATGTTAAGGGTATTTTAGAAAATAAATACAAATGAATTTTTATTTAAGAATTTATTACAAACATAATTTTGTGAAATTCAATTGAATTGTTTATTTTAAATTGTAGCATACCAAAGATGACAAATTCATTTCCAAATGAATTCTAATTGCAATTCATTTATAAATAAATTTTAAAATTATTATTCATTTATTCCAAACATGCCGTAAATATCAAATTATAAAATTATTATAAGTAGATGAAAAAAAAATTAAATAGTCGAAATCTAAAACTAAAAAAGAAAATTCAAATATCAATATAGATAATTATTTTAAATAAGTACTAATTTTTATACTTAAAAAATATCTTAAATGATCTAATAAAAAAGTTTCAAAACTGAATATAGATATAAATAATTATCACAAATGAATATTTATTTTAAAATATAATCACTATTTGTAATTTTCTAATATCTAGATAAAAAATTAAAATTTAAATGATAAAAATATTAGGTATCTCATCTTTTTAACTTTTTAGATGTTATTTTATTGGCTCTCTTTGTTATTGGCCCTCTTTGTTATTTTAAATGTATTTATTAAATTTAATGTTTAAATTTCTCTGTACCCTCCTATCCAAAACAAATAAAATAAATACAAGAAGGAGCAAAATAACAATAACAATAATAATAAATAAAAACTGACCTTTTATTCGTAACTATACAAATTACACAAATAAATTGAAAAAAAATCCTAACAAACATATCCAACATCATACAACTAATTGTACAAAGATGAAAAATAATTTATCGACATAATTAATATCAGTTTTTTCTCTGCTCTTATTGTTGCCTCTACATCCAATTCTTTCTGCTTTTATTTTTACCTCTATATCCAATTTTTTCTGCATATAAATCAATCCATAAAATTAAAAAAATTCTAAAAAAGAAAAAGAAGGAAAGAAGAGACCAAAAAATTGAATTAATATTACTATGATTGAAAAAAAAAAGATACAATAATATATATCGATAAAATTATTATTGGCATCCTTCTACTAATTAAAATCTGAAAAATAACAATAGCATACGTATGAAAATAAAAAAAAGTCCAAACCTAGAAAATTGAAAGAAAATAATCCAAAAAAACACCAAAAGAATAAGAAGAAAACGATTTGTAAAAATAATAATTGAAAGACATATATAAATAGAGGTATTGATAAAAAAAATTCGAAAGTTTTTAAAATTTTAAATTCAATAATTTAAAATTTTTAAAATTTTAATTATTCAAAGTTTTAGATTTTATATATATATATATATATATATATATATATGAAAATAGAAACGCTAAAAAATTTAGAAAATTTATGAAAAAAAAGAGAAAAAGCAATACTCAAAAATGGGAGTATTACGTCAGCTTTGTAAATATTTTTTTGATTTCAGGAATATATATATACTGGATACTGGATAAAGGCCCGCATTTGCGTGAGTTACTCTTATAATTTACTAGTTTTTTACAATGTGCGTTGTATGTAGATACCCGTTATATAATTTTTTTTTTTTTGGTTTATTTCCAATGTTTATTATATATATCAACTATACTGAAATTGACATTATATCTATAAATAAATTAAAAGGCATTATAAAACTATTCATAGATATTATATATCTAATTAAAAATATTACAACAACCAATCACTAATATTGTATAAAATATTTGAAATAAATATCATTCTTACTTGTTAACAGTTTGAATATCTTATCACCACAAGTGTAACATCGTAACGATAGTTAAAAAAGATATTTAATCATTTACTGTAAAAATAATAATAAGGATTTGTAACGCCCCAAAATTTCAGATCTTAAAATGATATTATTTAGGCGAGTCATAAATGGTATCACCCGAGGGAGAAAAAAATATTTTAATTGGACTCGATAATGATATTGAGCATAATTAATATTTGTGCAGTTAATTAGATTATATGTGAGTGGTTAATTAATTAAAGTTAAGATGTAAATTTTCAATGACAGAGTAAGTAATAAATTATTGGGGAATAGTGATTTATCGGTCTGTGAATAGTACCATCGATCCGGGACTTAGTATTATTTCTGTCCGAAAAAAATTACTACATGTGTCTAATATGTTATTAAATATTTTTGGAGCATGTTTGCATGATTTAGGTGGATAGAGAATATTTCATGAATATTTTTGGTGAATTACGGCAACTAATGAATATTATTTTTATTGTGGTATAT
>CANUEP010005548.1:0-20236 GCA_947857235.1 Jatropha podagrica
GAATATTAAGCGTATGTTGATGGATATTTAGAAGTGCTTGTGGTATGTTGTGTTGAATTGGAGTTTTGGGGGTTTGGAGAAAATTGGGAGTGTGTATATTTTCTTTGTGTGACAAGTAAATTTTTAGTGGAACTCTTGCGAAATTTTCATAGGAATTTCTTTAACATTATTTCTATATATAACAAAAAAAAAACAAAACACAAAACAAAATGTAAATTACTTGCCTCCTTATGAAAATTTAACCACTCTTAATTTGTGATCTAGCTTTAATAAGTGACATAAGACGGTGCTCCGGCACCGATTGTGGCATCCGTCGTCTGGTTCTTCGGGATTAGGCGGCGGGTGTTACATAATTAATGGTGAGAAAGCCAACTCACTAATAGAGTATTACAAGGTGCATTTATTAGCCAAAACTGTTAAGGATTGCAAGAATTTCCTCAACTTCAAATTGGAACATTTGAATGGATTTACATTGTTTTCCAAAATAGGGCACTAGTAAGAAAAAAACTTTCTCAAAGTCAGTGGATATAGGAACATATTTATGCACATATTAGTAAGATTTAATATCCATGTAAATGTAATTTTTTTAAAGTAGGGCGTAATAATATAAACCTGTGACTATTTTATGCCAACATCCAAGAAAAATACTCACATTTAATCATATTTATGCTTCATGCATAAATTATTGTACACTTATTAAAAATTGAGTATAAACTTAATTAACAAACCACAAAGCTAAAAGAATTTTAGGCCAATTTTGCTTATTGGGAGTTTTTATAAGCTCTTAGCAAAAATGTTATCTTTGAGACTCAAAAAGGTGTTGGGATCAATAACATGAGAGTCACAAAATACCTTTATTGAAGGAAGGCAAATTGCAAACGAAATTCTCAAGTGTAATTAAATGTCACATGACTTAAGATCCAGAAAGAAAAAGGGGATTATTTTCAAAGCAGACTCTGAAAAAACCTTTGATTCGGCGGATATTATAATTCGACTTCTCTCAATGCTGGATAAATTAGGCTTTGGAATTAAATGACAAAACTAGATATTAGAGTACCTAAAAAGTTCAAGGCTATTGGCGTTAATCAATGGCTGTCCAACTTAATAATTTCCTATGCAACGGGATTAAAATAGGGATATCCATTATCACCCTTTCTCTTCCTTATTATTGCGGAAGGTTTAAACATTCTTTTTTGCAACTCCATTTTGTAGGGTTTCCTATCTGGAGAAATGGTTAGAGCTGAATAAATTATTGTTTCCCATTTATAGTTTGTAGATGATTCAATTCTCTTCAATAAAGCCAATAGTGAGCAAATCCTTATCTTAATTAAGAACAATACTCCTTTATTTTTTGCCTTCTTTTGGGTCTCAAAATTAACTTCTAAAAGGGCAAGCTTTATGGAATCAATGTTGAGAAGCTTGAACTATAACAATTTGCAAATTCCCTAAAATGTTCATAGGGCAGATTTCCAGTAGTGTATCTTAGGATACCAATTGGGTACACAGTATAAAGGCTTGGCAACCAGTCCTAAAAACCTTGAATTAAAATTAACTTCTTGGAAGGCTCGCTTTTTCTCTATGGGTGGGAAAATCACACTTATTAAGTCTGTTTTATTCTAGCTAGACTTATATTATATGTCAATCTTTGAAGCACCAATTGGCATTTTAAAAAGAGTTGAAGGAATTCAAAGGCGTTTCCTTTAGGGTAAAGGCATTGAAGGAGAAAAACCTTTTAATTGGGTACCTTGAACTTTGATCTCAAGGAACAAACTGAAAGGAAGTCTTGCGTTCAAGATTGTAGGAGGAAAAACAACACTCTACTCATATAATGGTGGTGGCATTTTAAAACTGAAGAAGATTTTCTTTGGAAAAAAAAGTGTTGTAAGCAAAGTATGGGGAAAATGTTTAGCTAACACCCAATTTGAACAGTGCTCTTGAAAGTGCATTCACCAGACTGGAGGGACATGGCTCTTCTTAGCCACAGTTACTCCTCTTCAGTCGACATTTTATCCAATGGTTTTCGGTGGGTCTTAGGATATAGGAAATGCATCAGATTTTGGGATGGTAATTGGTTGATAGATACATAAGTTAAATTTGGTTTTCCTTGGTTGTATAGGCTATCCTACCTGAAATAGGCTTATGCCCATAACTGTGGCTCTTTTATTATTAGTGGCAATTTACGATCAACTTCTACAAAAATTAAATGATATTTCTATGTTACAAGGAAGAGAAGATAAATTGGTGTGGACTTTCAATAAAAGAGGTATATTCACTTTAAAAAAATTTACTCACTTTTGGAAGAAAAGAATTAGGTGATTCTCGCTACAACTTTAATCTCAAATTTTTATGGAATTCTTTTCTTCCCTCTAAAATCTCTTTATTTGCTTGGATGAGTTTTGTAAACAAAGTATCATGTAGATTAATTAGGTGATTCTCCCTGCAATTTTAATCTTAATTTTTTATGGAATTTTTTTCTTCTCTAAAATCTCTTATTTGCTTGGCTGAGTTTTTTAAACAAAATACCATGTAGATTAAGTTTGTGCAAAAGAAATATTATACATTCACTTGATGACTACAACTGCCCATCTTGTAACCTGTAAATCAAAGATATGGATCATTATTTGGTTTCATGTCTATTGTCTTTTAAAATTTGGAACTCCATTCTTAGATGTGGAGTGTGGTTAGAGTACTCCTTCCAAGGTTATTCAATTATCTTGGTAATAGGAAATCTTTCTATCAAAAGGAAACTCTATAAAGTATTTCTGGATGTCTATATTTTATGTAACTCTCTAATCCATTTGGTGGAGAAGAAATACCTTTCTCTTTAAAAATTTTCGGATTAAAGATGATAAATTATTGGATAGCATAACGTTTAGATGCTTTGTAAGTCAAGTAATTGGTTGGTGTATCCTGCTTTGGTGATCTCTAGTAATTTTTTGTTAAGAAGAAAAGGTAAATCTCATTCGACTATAGCGCTTTGGGATTGTCCAGGGGTAGGAATACTCAAGTTTGATATTGATGGCTCATCAAGGGGCAAACCAGGAGCAATTGACTTTGGTGGCATTTTAAGGGATTCTAATGGTTTTGTACTAGGCATTTTCTACAAAAATATCGGAGTTATGAAATCCATTTAAGTGAAAATAATACAGAGAATCAAAATGTGGATTGAAATTTTCCTCTAGCCATCAATGCCCATTGTGAAAAAAGATTCAAAAAATTATTAGCAAAACAAAATGAGAACCCCACCAATCTAGCGATTTGCACCATAAATTCGAAGAAAACGGGCAAAAAATAAAGAGATGAAACTCAATTTTTAAATCCTCCTTGCAAAAAAAAAAAAAAAAAAAACAAAGACCTTAATCTAGATGAATGATTCCTCTTTGAATTAGAGGAGCCTTTGTAGAAACTCCTCCTTTAAGCAAGAACCAGAAAAGGAGTTCCACTTTAGGATAAGCATATCCACTCCAAATTTTTAGGAAAGTAGAGGTAGAAATATGTTGAATTGGTGATGACCACTTACAAGTTTTTATAGGAAAAATACCTTTGGTGTTGGAAGCCCAAATAACATGACCGTATGAGTTTTTCCTAGGCTTGATGTCTTTGATAAGAGAAAGAAGGTCAATTGTGAGAGATAAATCCCTGTCACGCAATGTCCTAGTCCAAGACAACTTCCAAATCCGAATATCATTAGCCCAAGATCCAAATTAAACTATTGTTCCATACTTGTATAACGAGATCCTGAAAAGCCTAGGGAAGCATTCTTTTAAAATGAAATCTCCTGCCCATTTATCTAGCCAAAACTGAAGTTTCTCTCTATTCCCCAAAAAGAATTTCATATTTGAACATGCAGAATTGGAGAATATTGGATTATTGAGAATGCCTGTAAATGAAGTCCAAATTGAAAAATTTTTACCTTTACTAGAGTCAAACAAGAATTGGAAGCAATCTAAGGGAAGATTATACTTGTGTCTCACAACTTTTTTCCAAAGAGTATGATTATCATCATTTAATTTCCATATCCATTTAAAAAGTAAAGCCAAAATTTCTCAAGTAAAGAACCAGTACCAAGACCTCAAGATGTTTGTCCTTCCTAAACACATCCCATGAAATAGGAGCAAATAATTTTTTTTTATTTTCAAAGCCATTCTAGAAGAACCTTCTTCGAATTTTTTCAATTTCACAAGCTACTTCTTTTAGCATATGGAAAATAGACATATAATACAAAGGTAAACTATTCAAAACATAATTTATAAGCACAAACCGACAAGCTTTAGAGATCAATTTTCCTTTTCAATTACTTTGGTGATGACCGGCTCCCAAGGCTTCTTTTTATGGGGATTAGCTCTAAGCGAAAGACCAAGATATTTAATAGGTCAGCTGCCAAGACTATAATTGATGGATTCAACCCAAGATGCAATTACATGTGAATCCACATTGATCCCAAGAAGATTGCTCCTATGAAAATTGATCTTCAAACTAGAAATCAGCTCAAAGATATGAAGAATTCTTTTAACATTGAGCATATTTTCTTGTGATGCACTGGAAAAAATAAGGGTGTCATTTGCAAATTGTAAGTGAGAAAGTGGATCACAACTATTGCTGAAAGCGATTCTCGAGAACAGATTGAGGCCTGTAGCCTTTTTTAGAATAGAATTCAGCTCCTCTGCACAAATTTAGAAAAGCATTAGAGATAAAGGATATCGCTGTTTTAATCCAGACTTGGAAAAAATTCAGAAGTGGGAGAGCCATTCACCATTACAAATAGCCTTGATGACTTTTTTTCGTTAATATATCAAATTACTATATTATATAAAATTTCATAGTCCAAAAGAATATGACTTTGATAAGCAAATAAAAGCTTTATGTAGGAAAGTTAAATTGGCTTATGTTTTATTCAATACCATATAACCAATTAATATGAAATGCATTAACATTTAAACGCTAAATTTAATAAAATTCTTAATGATAAAAAAATATGAAGTTTATTAAGACAAATTACAAATCTATATACTATGTGTAAATGTGAGAATAGGAGGAGGAGAATAATAAAATTTTCAATATCACTCTTAACGAAGTTTGAAATATTGAAAGTAGTTTTAGTCATAATCAATTAGAAAATTATATTTTATTAATTGACTGGATATAATGTATAAATAAATATATAAAGATAATTAAGAATTTCAAAATTTTATTTTTTAATAATTATATGTGATAATGGGACATTCGAAAAATTTTATATTTTAAATATTTTGATTTTATTTTAGTTATAATTTAAAGTATTTTATTTAGGAGAGAGATAAAAAGAGAAAAAAGTATATTTTCTGTTATGTTTATATAATTTTATTGGATACACTTTTGAAAAAATAAATTTTAAAATAGAAATATATATATATTTTATTTAGGGGAGAGATAAAAAAAAAGAAAAAAACTATGTTCCTTTGGTTTTTTTTATGGTTGTAGAAAAAAATGAGGATTTATTGATGAGAATAAAACGTTTCTTTTATATAATTTTTTTATTAAATAACATACAGATAATTAAGAATTTTAAAATTTGAAGTTTTATCTTTTTAAATTTATTTTTCAATAAATATATATGATAATTGAAAATTTTAAAATTTTTATATTTTATTTTTAAATATTTGATTTTAGTTTGATTATAATTTAAAATATTTTATTTAGAAAATAGATAAAATAGAAAAAAGTATATTTTTTTTCTTTATGTTTGTATGATTTCATTGAATATATTTTTTAAAAAATAAATTTGCAAATGAAATATACATAATATTTTATTTAAGAGAGGGATAAAAAATAAAAAAAAAACATATTCTTTTTGTATAGTTGTAGGGGATATTGAAAGTTGATTTGAAGAGGATAAAACGATTCTTTTATGTAATTTATTTTTATTAATTAAAAAATTTATTTATTTTAAATTTACAACTTGAAAAATTGAAAATTAAAATACTTATATAAACCCAGTAATAGACGAATATTGAATTCTAGAATGATTTGCTTTGTAATATTTATTTATTAATTTTTCTTTACTATTTATTTATTTATTTATATTAAATTTTATTAAATTATGACTTTTCCAATTGAAGAATGAGTTGATTTTCAAAATTCAAATTAGTTATTTTTTAATATAATTTATTTCTTATTATATATTGAGTTCTCAAAGGTGTTTTATTTTTTTTATTACTGAATTAATTTTTATTTATTAAATTTAATTTAATAAAAGATTTATAACTTCCTAAGTATTTTTAATTTTTTTTAATATGTTTTCTTTTATATTCTATATATGTTTGATTTGGAAGAAAATTGTGTTTATGAAATTGAAAAAAAAAATTAAAATTATATATTTTTATTTTGGGTCAATTTTTGAAGTTTCAAGAATTTGTGTGTACATGTATTTATTCCTTGCTCTAATACACTTGATAAGTAATATTGTCCTGTAACCAAGGTGATTACTATTATCAATTTAAATCTTCTTTTCATTTCCTTTTTTACCCGGCAATAAAAAATAATTTACAATTATTTTTCATTATATTTTTATATAGATATTGTTTTGGGGTTAGGGATAGAGGTTGGATACTGAGTGATGATTTGATTTTCTTTTGGAAATATATTAGGGTTTTAAGAATTTGTGTTTAGGGGTAAGCATTCAATTAATTCGAATCAATTCAAACTGAATAACTCAATCCAAATATGATCGAATTTTATAAATTCTTATCCAATCCAAACCATATTTAATATAAAACCGAAATAATTAAATAAAAAAATATGTAGTTTTAGTAAAAAAACCGCAACCGTCCGAGTAATCAAATTAGTATTTTCAATTGGTTAACCTAAATCAATTATGAGAAAATACTTAAATTACAATATTTTCAATATATGTGTTCATGTCGCCAAATTTGCAATTTGCACTCTTAAAATAATTATATACATGTGATTATAAATTTATATACAATTGTATAGAATAAAAAATTAATTAATTATCCAATAAGTCACAAATGTCCAAATAAAAATTAATATAACTAACTTAAAAGAATAATTCATTAAACTTTCAGTTATAAAATTACAGTTAGTAATTAGTTAAACATAACGTCTTTGCCAATTACCCCAAAAGTTATATCATATTATTGTCACCTGTCATAAAAACTATATAAATATAGTATGCATTTTTACTTTTATTTTAATATGGAGTAAAAACGCAACGTTTTGATAAAGAAATTTGAGATAAAATAAATATATATATCTTGAGCACTAATTTGATTAATTTGGATTAACCAAAGTTTTTTTTAGTCTAACTGGACCATGACCAAAAAACCAAATTAATATTTATAATTAACTGATCTAAACTAAAATTATTTATTGGCAACCAAACCAAATACAATTATTTGGTTCGATTTGAATTTTCGATTAAATCAGTGAATTGCTTACCCCTATCTGCATTTATAAATTAGGGACTGAAAGATTAAGTTTAGAGATAATATTAAAATTCATTTTGAAATCACTTTCGTTATATAAAAATAAATTAATATATAAGAAGTAGCATTACTTGTAGCTTGTATGACAAAATTTGATAAGAATTAACTAATTTTATTTATTTTAATCTAAATAAAAAGTTATATTTTAATATTATATACATATAAAAATTGAAACAAAATTTGATAAGAATTAACTAATTTTATTTATTTTAATATAAATAAAAAGTTATATTTTAATATTATATACATATAAAAATTGAAAGAATATAAAAAATGAGTATATAACAAACATAATCAACCGCATAAAAAAAGACTAATTCACCTAAATGTCTCGAAATAATTTTTTTATCGTAATTTTAAAGATTAATTGTTACTAAATACCCTTTTGAAGAAAATTATATATATTAGAATTATGTTTTTCTTTTTCTGAGTAAGATATCTTATATATCCCTTTTTAATTATATTAATGCTATAATTATCTTTAATATTTATATTATATTTTTTATTAAACAAAAATAATAATTTTATAATATTACTTACTTTTTATTCTTAAAAAATAAAAAAAATATATTTTTAATGTAAACGGATTTAATTATTTAAAAAGCTAATTATAATCGAATTGGGGACAAATTTGATTATTAAAGGTGAATTTTTATACGAATTTAGATATCTAAATTTTTATTTGGATATTTGTAATGCATTCGACTATTATTTTATTATATAATTTTATTATTTTTTAATAATGCTATAAAATATTATTTTATTTTTTAATGTTGCTCCGCACATTGTGCGAGTGTTAACACTAGTTTCATTATATAATTAAAAGAATTTTGCGCTATTTTATTATATAATTAGGTATTTAGGTATTTCATTAGATTTTTTTTTTAAGAATATTTTCGGTATTTCATTATATAATTAAGACGCAATCAGTTACTTAGTTATTCGAAACTGTTGATCAATGGCTTGATTTTCTTTTGCCCTAGTCATATGATAAACAGTTTCCAGCTCACATTTGTGATTAGAAAAACAAATGGGATCAGCTCATATTGGCTTTTTTTTTATAATTAAATTTTTTTATTAAATAATGAAATTACAAACTAATAAATTTAATAGGTCATTTCATTACAATTTACATTTAATAAATATTAATTTTTTTATTATATAGTTTTTTCTATAGAAAAAAACTAGTGGAGTTACTATAGAGTCATAATTAATAAAAATTAATTAAATAATATAGTAACATTGTAAATAGAATTAAAATATTAATTTCAATTCACTAAATTTTATTTCATTAAAATTAATATTCTTATATATCATCTACTTTGAACATATGAGAATTTTAAAGAGAAAAAAAAAATTAATTAACTATATCAGTTTAATACAATAATTTACTTAAAATAATTAATTGTACTAATTAATATTTTAGTTCATTATTTGGGAATTAAAAAAAAGCTTATAATCTTGTTTTTCATTTTTAATTAAGCAAATTATTTAAATTAAAGTAATACACAAAATGCTTCGAAGATGAATTTAACCATACAAATAGCATTACTTCAACATGAATTATTGACATTATATTTAAAGTAATCATTTTCTTTATTCAATAAGCAACAATTTCTTTCTTTAAGAAAATGAGAGTTTTTATTGGTTTTCAAGAAAGATTAAACAGCAAAAGAAAGTTCCAAGTCATAATAAAATAGATTAATCACATTTTTGTTTTTTTAAGATCAACATATCTAAGTATTCTAAAATAGGCAATAATTAACATTTTTATTAATATCTTTATTTAATTACTTTTTATTTTTGTGTAATCACTTTATTTATTATTACTCAAAAATGATAAATAATTATAAATATCACGATAAAAATTATTTAATTAATTTTTCTAATTTATGTAACACTTCAAAATAGGCAATAATTAACATATTCAACTTGTAAAATATAAAATAATATATGATAAATGATAATATACATAAAAAATAATAAATTTAAGATGTATTAGTCAGTAATTAATTAATTACTAAATATGAGTTATTAGCAAGCATTAGTAGCTATTAAGCTATCACGAGGAATTAAAACAAAATGGAAATGTAGCAAGTACTCATATATTTCATAGACAACCACTTCTACTTTTTTCTTTTTTTCTTTCTTTTTTTCAATTACTGAAAGGCAGTCAAAACCTAGTTCTTATTTGTCTATATATATATATTTTACTTAGCTCGATGTAATTCATTGAAAAATCAAAATTTTCTGAATTTAAAGTAATAAAATAAATTCATTTTACCGATAAAAAAAAATTACAACCTACTACTTTGTAGTAAATTTGACTATATATATATATATATATATATATATATATATATATATATATACATACAGTTTATTAATCTAATTAAAATGTGATTATTAGTAGATAAACTATTTGTTTCATGACAGGAAATTAATAATTCATTAATTGGATAAAGAGAGTAAAGCAAAAGTATAAGACCTTACAATATATGTTATAATTTTGAAAAAGAAGATGTTGAAATAAAAATCATAAAATCAACAAGTTGAAGGATTTAATTATTAGTAGGACAAAAATGTACTAGAGGGGTTGCTACTGTCACTGTGTAAATCATGGAGACAAGACTCAAGAACCAACAAAGTAAAAAACCTCCTTTTATCCGTAAGGGATTGTACCATCCAAATCACAGGATTTGAGTTGGATTGTCTTTCCAACTGAAAACGACATATCTTTACGTTTGGCAAAGCATACAGCTTTGCAGTAACAAATAATTCTATTCAACAGTTACAAATAACTATGATTGATCAAATCGCCATAGATAATTTCTTAAAATTTTTTTTACTGCTTGTGTTGTCTTCTATTTTGTCAAGGAATTTGGAGCTCACCCATATATTTGATTTTTAAAATATATATATTTTACCTCATCATCACTCTAATCCTTAACCACAGGATTGGTAAGATTAATGAGGCTTACTAAAAATGGTACAGAGCAACGATCACCACATAATCAATGTACATGTTTAATTGATATTATGATAATGTTATGTTTATATTAAAAATATATTTGGTTACGTTATATTATAAAGCTTTAATATTCAATTTCTTTTTCAAATGCAGAATATTATGTTTATATTAAAAGTTATTAAAATTACTAAAAGAAATCTATTTATTAAGTCATAAAATTAGTTGTTTTGTTAATTATTAGTTGTTTTAGTAGTTGTTAACTATTCTACTAAGATGTCTAAAAACAATGAGCTCCTCTCAACTAGCTCCTTTGGGACTTTTGATTGGTCGACCCCTTGGATTTTCTCTGTCTTCTCTAGCTTGCTCTTTTCATGATTGTCTTATGTCACAATCTATGAGGATGTAAAAGCATTCCATTGTTTTTCAGAGTTCTGGTTTTACCTTAGGTGATAGGTGGGTAGGTAAGGTCTGCTTGGAGTACGAGAATAATGATCCCTTGAAGCCATGATTGGTGAATTAAGGGAGCAATCGATAGATTCTTAGATTGTTAAGGTCTATGGAAACTCCGTCGGTTATTCTTTTTTGGTTAATCGATTACATTCACTTTGGAAGCCTTCATCTAAGTTGGATGTTATTAATTTCGGTTATGGTTTTTACCTGACTAAATTTGATGATAGACAGGACACGCTACGTGTTATTACGAGGGTCCATACTTAGTGGGAGGTCAACCTCTTTTTATTTGAAAATGGAAGCTAGGTTTTCAACCATTTACAATAAAGATTTCTTCTATGGTTACTTGGATCTGGTTGCTTGAATTTCTGATGGAATTCTATTGTGATGATATTCTTTTTATTGTAACTAGTGCAATGGGTACTCCAACAACAATTGACAGTCAGACTACCTTGGCTTCCAGAGGATATTTTGCACATGTCTATGTCGAGTTAAATCTTGACCAACCTTTATTCCATAAAGTTTTTATTACTGATGCATTGCGTAATGTTGAATATGAAGGCATTACTGGTCTTTGTTCTTCCTGTGGTCAAGCAGGCCACCATTCTGAGGTTTGCCGGAATACAGCTTCGGAGCAAGTTATTATCAACTCAAATTAAAATATGGTTACGAATAAGGCTATGCAAGAGGATTCACAGGGATCAAGGGAGGATGATACTTTATTTGGCCAGTGGAAGGTTGCCCAACATAGAACCAGTAGTAGCTTAAAAAATAGAAAGTCTAATGTTGCTAAGAATAAGTCCTGTTTGGAAAACCCTTCTAAGAATCGATTTATGACTTTATTAGAGTAGGAGGACTCAAATGGGCCTCTAGCTGAGTTGGTAGTTGGTGGGCCTAAGAGTATAAGGCAAGGGCCGAGGTGGGTGTGAGTGATCTGAAGTTGGTTAGTGGGCAAGCAGTTGATGGATTTGGTGGATATAAGTCCAGTTTGCAAGCCCAGCGTAAGAAGTTACAGGCCTTGGACCCAGCCTGAGCTATAGGCCCGATTATTCAACCCACGAGTGGTTAGGTGAAAGCTCAGTGTGGGGCTGGGTCGGCGAATGCGTAGTAGGTCATAAGTGTTCTAATTTGGACTTTGAGGCGATTGATTTGGGTTGATAGCTTCAGTTGGATAATGTGATTCTAGTATCGTCTGACCTAGGCTTGCCCTAAGTTTTTGTCACTGTTGTTGTTTCGGTGTTGCAGGCTTATGTCGATTCAATGGATTGATGTAAGTTACTGGTTTATGATGTTGTGTGAATCACCAATGATTGGGGGTGGTGTTCGTCGCCAGAGCATGAGCCCTCCCCAGCCAATGTAAATGGTTTTGCTTATTCTCAAAAATTTATTTTTTATTTCTCGTAGATTTTAAAATATTGATATGCAATTGTGGGGATGCTCTTAAGAAGAGTTTCTAAACTCATATTAAAGAGACGCAGAGTTTTAATAGTCTAGATATTATGATTATTGTTGAGCCTTGGATACTGATACTGAGGCTATTTTTATGGCTAAGAATCTTGGTTTTTAAAATTTTTCACTTTCTCATCCTATGGGGTTTATAGGTGGAGTGTGGATTTTTGGCAGAATAATGTTTGTAATATTCAAGTTATTAAACTTGAAGCTCAATTTATTCATTGTTCTGTCTCGATGTTGGGAGGTCAAGGTTGGTTTTTAACGACTGTTTATACTAGTCCTGTTTGTTCTAGGCTTGATTTTTTGGAATTTTATATATGAGATAGTCGCTGGCATGGTTTGTTCTTAGTTATGGTTTGGTAATTTCAATGATATTGCTCCTCCGTTAAGGAAAAAAGGGGTGTTTCGCCCTCTATTATTAGTTGTAGTCATTTTATTGCTCATTGGGACCACTATTCTTTATTGGATTTGGGTTGTTTAGGTTATCAGTTTACTTGGACTAGGACAATATCAGGTCGGGGTGTTATTTAGGAGAGGTTGGGTTGGGCTTTATGTAATTCAGAGTAAAGGTACTCTTTTACTGAGGCATTTATTAGAATGCCTCCTTGTACTGTATCTAACCATTTATCTTTGATGCTTGCTTCTAAGAGGTTTTCTCCTCTTCTTATTATTAAGCCATTTAGATTTGAGGTGGCTTGGACTACTAGAGATGATTTTACTTCTATTGTTGCTTTTGCTTGGGCGTTACCCCATTCCTCTATTCTTGGGGCTCTGTCTAATGTGCAAGAGAGGGCTTCATAGTGAAATTGATTAGTATTTGGTAATATTCATTTTAATTAGCATGTGTCGTTGTGTAGGCTTAAAGATGTGCAGCAGGTGCTTCAGGAAGGGGTTTCCTCTCATTTGCTTAATCTGGAGAAGGATCTGTTACACCATTAAATCTTATTTAACAACAAGAGGAGGTTCTCTAGTTCCAAAATTCTCGGTCTACTTGGATTTTTGGTGGGGATCATACTAAATTTTACCATGTTATCACTAGAGTCCGGTGAAAACGAAACAAGATTGAGTGTTTGAAGGATGAGGTTGGTGTTTGGATTTTTGAGTTAGAGGTGCTTAAGAACTTGGCTTTGGATTTTAAAAAAGTATTCTTTCCTCTAATATGTCTGTTTCTATGACTCGTTTTCTGACCTTGCTTTTCCTTGTTTGTCTGCTGAGGCTGTTTTAGCATTATTATTGCCTTTCACATAGGATGAGATTTGGAGAGTGATTTCTATTATGGGTTCTTTTAAGGTGTCGAGTCCTGATGGGTTTCGGGCTGTTTTCTTTTAGAAGTATTGGGATATTATTGAGGATGAGGTGGTGGCTTTTTTTTCTCAGTCTTTTTTTTCTCAGTCTTTTTCTTTGGGCTCTGTTTCGACTAAGGTGGGATAGGGCTTTATTATGCTTAAAATGAAGACTCAGGCTCCTGAGTTGATTTCTCAGTTTCGCCTATTACAATCTGTAATATTCTCTACAAGGTGGTGATGAAGGTCCTCACTAATCGGTTGAAGCCTTTTATTGGTGGTCTCGTTAGTCCTTTTTAGAGCAGCTTCATTTTGGGTCATACTACAATTGATAATGAGGTTATTGCTCAAGAGTTATTGCACTCCTTTCGCTAGTGAAATAGTAAGTTTGTTCACTTTACCCTGAAAATTGATTTAGAGAAAGCTTACGATCGGGTGGACTGGGTTATTTGCGCTTCATCTTGGTTGCTTTTGGATTTCCTGCTTTATAGGTGGATTTGATTATGAAATGCTCTCTATCATTCCTCTTTGTTTGTTCTATGGAATGCTAGTCCTTATGCTTCTTTCTCTCCTTCCTGAGGGCTTTATCAGGTGGACCGACTACCTCCATATCTTTTTGTGCTTTATATGGAAGATCTTTCTTTTTTGATTCAATAGCAGGTTACTTCACGCAAATGGTTTTCGATTAGGGTGTCACATGATGGCCCACCTATTAGTCATTTGCTTTTTGCTGATGACCTTATTATTTTTGGGAAGGCTTTCCTAAAGCAAGGAAAGCTTGTGCATGATGTGTTATAGAGGTTTTGTTCAGGTAATGGGAAAAAAATCATCTTGCCAAATCCAGGATTTATTTCTCTAATTTTGTTCCTCATTCTATGAAGAATCAGTTTCATAGTTCTTGGGTGTTTTTGTTACCTTAGATTTAGGCAAGTATTTAAGGGTTCTGCTTTTGCATGGTCATTCTTTTATTGCTCATTATACTAGCATTGTTCATAATGAGGAGTTCCAACTTTCAAATCGACGATCTAAGTTGTTGAGTCCAATAGGGAAGGAGGTGCTTAACAAGTCTTCTGTATCTTCCTTACCCGCCTATTCTATGCAGACAGTCTGGTTACTTAAGACTATTTATGGTATTATGGATAAGTTTGCTAGGAATTTTTACTAGGGTTCGTCTCCATCTCAATAGCATATCCATTTGGTTGGTTGGCATATGCTTAAAAGGCCTAAGAAGTATGGTGATCTTAGTTTTAAGAGTATGCGATTGCTTACTATTGCTATGTTGGGTTGGAAACATCTACTTATAATTCTGCACTTTGGGTTCAAGTGTTTCTCTATAAGTACTGCTAGGGTGTGTCATTTCTGCCTTATCTTAAGACACACTACTCTAGTTTATGGTGGAGCATCATCCACAGTTTTAATATTCTCTTTTCTCATAATGTTTGGCGTGTTGGTGATGACAACAACTTAATTTATGTTTTGATAACTCGTTATGTGCAGGGCCTTTGTTAGATTTAATGGGGGACGTGGTTGCAGATGAGCAACATTTTCAGCTCTATGAATGCCTATTCCAGAGCCTATTAAGGTTTTAATCTAAGTTGTTCCTCTTACTGTAGTTGTTTCTCTTTCTAATTTGATGGTTTGGGGTATCTCTTCAGCTATGGATTATTCGATACGTGCTGCTTACTTTACTCTTTTATTTGAGGAGTTTTGTCTGGATGATTTTGTTTGTTCTTTTTGTTGGCTTTGGAAAATGGATGGTCTTCCTAAGTTAAAGCATTTTTTATGATTAATTTTGCATAAACAGGTTATTAATAATGAACTTCATTATTCTTGTGGGCTTTCCCATTTTGGGTTGTGTGGTTTATGTGATGTTGATAACGAAACTCATTTACATTTGTTTCGTGATTATACGGCCACTAGTTCATGGTGGCAGCAATGGCATGTTCCTAAGAATTTTTTTTTTCTGGATAATGTTCTTTTTTGGTTTCTTAGAATCTGTATGTTCTCTTTTGGGTCCCTTTGATTTTGCATGGAAATGCTAATTTTTAGCTGGCATCTAATGGGTATGAAAGCTCAGAATTTGCATGTTTTCAGAATGATGTCTTATCTTGTTCTCAATTGACTCATTATGCTTTTAAGGTGTATGGATATTATGCTTTCTGTATCTGGTTCTCCTGTTAATGTCACTAACATGATAAATGTTTCTTGTGATGGTAGTAGTCTCAGTAATCCTGGCTTAACTAGTTGTGGTGGTCTATTTTGCGACTATGCTAGGTTGTGGTTGGATAGCTTTTCTTTTAACATTGGTATCACTACTATTTTAGTGGGGTAGTTATTGGCTATTTGACTGGCCTTCTTCTAGCTTTGGACCATGGATTTCACTTTCTTATTATTGAGACTAATAGTTTGGAAGCTATCCATTTGGTAGATTCTATTTTGCCTTCTTCTCATCTTTAGCAGCTATTATTTTGGATATTCAAGATTTGCATCATGCTTTGCGCCAGGGTAATGCTGCAGCAAATCATTTTGCAAGGTTGTGCCATTCTATCTCTACCTCTCTTCATGTTTCGGGTTTTGTACCCTTTTCAGTGTCTTTGATTTGTTAGGCTGATGCCTGTGGTATTAGCTTCCTAAGGTAGCTTTTCTTTTTTCCTATAGTAACATAAAAAAACTATTCTATTAGCATTTCATCAAATGTCAAAGAGAGTAAATTTTTTAGAATCCGCTCTTTTAAGTTCTAAATAATAGTATAAATGCTACACCACCAAACATTATAAAGAATAAAATTAGCGTTTTGATCTTAGATAAAAGTTTTGTTTGGCAAAATTAGTTGTTTTGATAGTTGTTAGTTGTTTTAATAGCGTTTAGCTGTTAACTGTTTGAGTAGTATTTCATGAAACGCTAAAAGCTAAACGTTACATGAGTTAACTTTTTACAAAAAGTTACCCTAACCTCTAAAAGTTAGTCTAAACATTATGTTATCGAACAACGTTTTAAGCAGCGTTCAGTGTTTTGACTAATCAAAACTCTAAAAACTATTCAAAAAGTTATTGCCGAACACAGCCAAAATATCAAATGTTACTTCAAGAGCTGTCCTTAAACAAGGCCTAATTAAAGTAATTTTTAATTGTGTCTTTTTTTTCAATCGAGTCTAGAATTACATGCAAGCTTTCAACAAATTGATTTACAATCAATCATGTCAATGAACGGAGAATATCGAACGTGAAATATCAACTACTTCAAATTTTTCAACTCCATTTGATATAGAAAAATATGGAATTTATTTCTAGATGAAATTTAAATAGAATTCAGTTATAAATAAAATTTTCATATTCTAAATAAATATGAAAATTGAAATTCATTTGCTTTTATTTTTTAAAATACTCTTGGCGTAATAATTTTAGAAGACTAGAATGATGGATGGTTTTGTTATAAATCTTTAAGTTGTTTAAGTTTATGGAATTCATTTGGAAATTCTACATTTTATTGTAGAATTTGGTTTAATTATATGCAAATCTACAAAATTGAATTTGTGGAATTGAATTTTTTTTTTCATATTAGATTTTATAAATGAACACCATTAGATTTTGTGAAATTTATTTATTCCAAATAAGATATTAAATTATAAGTTTTACGAGAATTATTTATGCATTGGGTGCTCTAACAAATAATACAACTTGTACTATTAACCCATTGTTTTTTTCTTGTATTTTATTTTGGAAAATTATAATTGCACCCATATATTTTAAGCAAATTAACCACTTTATCTTGTATTTTAGAAAATATACTATTATACACTCATGGTTTAGGTTCGTTGTACTAGCGTGTGCTTCCGTTCATTTCTTTCGTTTTTAAAGAATAATTCTGTAATGCCTCGAAATTTTGGATCTCAAAATGGTATTATTTGGTTCAAGTCAAGAATGGTATAGGCCAAAAGAGAAATAATATTTTATTTAAACCCGATAATGATATTGAACATAATTAATATTTGTGGAGTTAATTAGACTTTATTTGATTAGTCTTGATTAATTAAAGTTAAGATATAATTTTTTTATAACAAAGTAAGTAATAAATTATTGGTGAATAGTAGTTCACCGGTCTATGAATATAATGTACACATGTAGCATTTGCATGACATTGTTATTACAGATACTCATCTTGTATTTAATAAAATTTGGATTTATCAATTGTTTTTTGCAACACCCTTTTTAGCAAATGGTTGCAAAAGTGAATTTGTATAAGCATGTATGGAAGTGTTTTAGTAGGTGTGTTTTCTTTTTTTTCTTTTTTTTCTTTTTGTTTTGGTTATGTGGGTTATTTATTGAACCCCAAAGCATATCCTTTGATGTTTGGAGATGGATTTTGGTTTGAACTCTAAGAGAAATAATACATATTGTTAAGTGATTCGTATGCGAGACTTAGATAAAAATTTTAAGATCTTTATAACTTGGGTGAATAATGAGATTATAATATAATTATTGAATTTGAAGAGACTTGATTGTTATCTGAATGATTATGTTTTGTATGAATACTTGATTTTGCTCAAAATAGAGAAAGTAAATCTGTTTTCTTATATTATTTATCATAACATACAACCACCTATTTATACAAGAATACTTCCTTAATTCTAGCCTAGGATTACGTATTTACATTCTTAATCTAACTAGGATTACGTAACGGTTATAGACAAGAAAACCTGAATTATTATCCTAATCTAATAAAGATTACTAGTTAGATTAAGAATGTAGATACGTAATCCTAATCAAATAAGGATTACTAATAGATTTTGAAGAACTCTATATGGATTATAGGAATATTAAGTATTAATATATTCGAAAAGAATTAAATAGAACCAAAAGGAAATTATAGGATTCTCAGCATATGATTCTCAGTATATGTTTTTATTTATTTATTTATTTTATTTTTTATTTTTTATTTTTTATTTTTATTTTTTTTTCTAAATGTAACACCAATCACCCAATCCCGGAGGACTAGACGACGAATGCCATATTTGGTGTCGGAGCACCATTTTATCTTACTTAATAATCTAATCATATATTAGAAGTGACTAAGTTTTCATAAGGAGGCAAATAATTAAAATTTAAAAATAAAAATCAGGTTGCCACACAAAGAAAACTTATACACTTTCAATATTTACTCCTCCAAACCCCAAACTCCAAATCAATATTATAAGTCATGCAGCACTTCTAAATAATCATATCAACCAACTTAGATTCTATCATAACATGACATCATCAATTCAAAAAGTAATTGCTAACGATCATTCACTTAAAATTCACATGAAGATAAGACATTTCAATTAATTTCAAAACTCATTAATTTACAACTCAATACTTACAACCTCCATCTTTTTATAATATTTCTATAAATGCCATAATTTATATCTTAATACATGTCCTATTCAAAAATTAAGTTTCCTCTCTGATGCTACACCTTTGATCTTCAAATAGCACCCATCACTCTTACCCGCGCGCAATAAAAATCAACGCGCTAAGTATATCACTCAATGGTGTTACATCATTTATTTACAAATAATAGAACAAACTTAAAATATAATTTAAAATACTTAAATAAAGTATAAAGTAAATATTCAATACGTACAAATCAAATTAAAATATTCCGAAAGTCAGTAAGAGATTCGTTCTTATAAACAAATTATGAGTTTAGCAAATGTAAAAAAAAAATTCATAAATTTCATAATTTAAAATCCTTAAATTAGATATAAAAGTACCGAAAACGTATAAATTGAGAGAAAATACTCCGAAAGTCATAAGTAAATTCTTGCTTAAAAATAAATTCATAAATCGACCAATATAAGAAAAACTCTGTAAATACAAATATGTTCCCATTTTTCTTTTACAACATAACAAAATTATTCTTAGTTAAGGACTCATACATATTCTGGCATAAATATAATCAGATTCAGTTACATAGATATCAGAATAGAATGTGTGATGCAGAAGCAATCCTAGTCCTAATTGGATTCCTAGCACAATTAGGATTTTATTTAATTTACTGTTTTATTTCATATTTGCATTAGTTTTCCGTTTCCTTATTTGATTAGGATTAATTATTTTATCATTGAATAGGAATAGAGTTTTAATTCTTTCTTTAATTAGGATTCCTAATCTAGTTAGGATTTATCACTATAAATAGACAGCACTATTAGCATTGTAAATCATCTTATTTTCCGCATAATTTTAATTCAAAGGTTATAAACCTAATTGTTACTGTTCCACCTACAATCAACCCTATTCTACCTTACTTGTTAAAAAAAACTGACAGCCCTACAACCTCCCCCTGCGTCAACTGGTATCAGAGCACAAAAACAGATCCTAGGATTTTTTTTTTTTGTCTGAATTAAACCATGGTTGGAAGAGGCAGAGGCAGAGACAGAGGCAATCAGCCCCAACAAGATGAAATAGCTGAGATGTGGCGAATGATTGAGGATTTGACCCGGGCTGTACAAGCCTTGCAGCATCAGGAACCCGTGGAAGCCCGAATGGAGACTCCGGAAGGCAACCACCAAAACCTTGATTTTCAAGAAGCTCTTGAGAGTGAAGAGGAAGTCGAGG
>CANUEP010005565.1:0-30192 GCA_947857235.1 Jatropha podagrica
ACTGAGTTAGACTATTTAAATTCGGTTTTCGGGTTCGGTTCGCGACATAAAATATTATTTTTCGCTAATTCTCATTGGTGGAAATTTACAATTAAATTTTAATTAAAAATTCTTTTGAAAATAATTTAACGGGTCATTTCACTCCTCCAAAGGGAAGGAGAAGGATCAAGCGTGAAGCATCCTAAGGTTCTTAAAGCTTATTCTCAACGTTAGTGCATTACTAATTCATTTCCCCTTCCATTTTCTTCAAGTTTCAAGTTTTAGGTTGTTGAATGATTTTTGTGAAGAACGTGATTTGTGTTGGGGAATGAGAATTTGGATGTTTTATATTGATTTTTCTTGATTAATAAGCATGGAAGAATTCTCAAAAGGGAAGGAAAACATTTCCTTCCCTTTAACCAAGAGAGGCCGAACCCTCCTTAGAGGAAGGGTTTTGATTTTTATCCTTACTTTTGATTTCCTTTGGCTGTAATTGAGTTTTGAAATGGATTTTCTTTAAATGAGTGTGGTTATTTTGAAGAGAAACTATTTTCCCTTGAATTTGAAGTAATGGCCGAACCTAAGTTAGGTGAAGGGCCTTTATGTTTCTTTGATCCTTATGCTTGTTTTCAATTTAAATGAGTTTATTAATAGGTAATTTGATGATGGCTAAAGCCATTTTCTTGAGTTTTAATATTTTAGCATTTTTCAAAGGCTTAAAGAAGGTTTTGAAATCCTAAAAGGGATTTTGTGGTTAAATGCCTTAAGAAATAAATTTAATGGTTTTGAGTAATGATTTTGGATTAGTGATTAAGGTTTTTGATGGAGGGAACCATTCTTCCTTTGTTTTCAATAAGAGTGGTCAAACCTTCTTAAGGCTTGATTTTCACTCTTTTTAAAGCTTTGATTTAAGTACTTTGATTTAAGTACTTTATACCATATTATATACATATGTTTTGAATATGTTCAATTGAATTTATTAAGTATGAGGAAAAGGAGAATGTGGTGGTTTTGTAAGTTGTAAGTTGAGTAATATTGAAATGATGAGTATTAAGTGATTAAGTGTTTTCATTAAGAATTGTAAGGAAGTAACATGATTATTTGTGAAAGAATGGTTTTGACTTTGGGCTCTACTATACATGATTGAAATATAGTAAAATGAGATTGATATCAATATGTGAACATGCTCAGATTATCAGCCCTTATGAATAGGCGGACGCACTTATTATGTGATACATGGTAGTGCTTGCACAGGCCACGGTTATGAGATATATGGTGGCGGTTTCACATATCACGATTATGTGAATCTGGTTATATTTTTTTCTGTATGTGTATGAGCCCTTAATTAAGAATGGAAATTTTATTCTGCTATAAGGAAATAAATAGATATTTTTATTTATGAATTTCCTTAACTAAGAACGTAATTTTAATTCGTTATAAAGAGATCGGAGATATACTTATATTTATGGCATTTTCTTTATTTTTATCGGATGATGTATTAATCCTTAAATGTGAATTTCTTTATGGTTTTCGAAATATTTTGATTTAATTAGCACGTTTTCAGTGTTTAATAGATATTTTAAATTGAGTATTTGAAGCATATTTGAGATTTGTTACTTTGGTATTTCTTGTTATTTTAATTGATAATTATTTAGCACCACTGAACATTTCACTCAGCATATTGATTTTTATCATGTACAGGTTGCGAGTTGTGGGTACTACATGAAGACCGAAGAAGTAGCATCATAGTAGAACTATTAGTTTTGGGTAGGACATGTATATTAATGTGAATTATGACATGTATAGACTTATTATAAAAAGGTATTGAAGTTGTAAATATTGAAATGTAATTAATGAGATTGATGGTTGTATAAGTATTACTATTTGATTATATTTATGGTGTACGAATATTAATGAATATTCTTTTGGATGAATGGTAAATTAGCATGATAGGACTTATGTGAATGGATACATATATTTAGAAGTGCTGCGTGATTTTGAGTTGATTGGAGTTTTGGGGATTTGAGGAAAATTTATATTGAAAGTGTATATATTTTCTTTGTATGACAAATCAATTTTTAAGGAAAACTCTTGCGAATTTTTCATAGAAATTTTCTTAAATATTACTTTTAATTTTTAATTACTTGTCTCCTTATAGAAACCTAGATACTTTCAATATATGATCTAGAGTTGTTAAGTAGGATAAGATGGTGCTCCGGCACCAAATGTGACATTCATCGTCTGATCCTCCGAGATTGGGCGGTGGATATTACAAAAGCAGATTGGGTATTAGAAATCACCTTAGGTAAGATCCTCTTGAGCCTATTAACTAGAGCCTTAAACAATATTTTATAAACAATATTACATAGAGCAATAGGTTTATAGTCTCTAACAATTTTGGGATTATCTTTTTTCAGGATCAAAATAATATTAGTATCGGTCAAGGAAAAGGAAAAAGTACCTTGATATAGCCAATAACTACAACAATTAGATATATCATTGCCCAAGATATACCAATTTTAGAAAAAGGCTAAATTAAGCCTATCTGGCCTAGGAGCCTCATTAGGGTGCATGTGGAAAAGAGCCTCCTTAAACTCCTCATTTGAAAAAGAAGCCGTCAGAAATTGATTGTCTTCATTAGTTACTTTGCATGGTACCAACTGAATCAACCTATCTTTATACCAAGTGCTACCAGCAAACGCTTCACTAAAGTATCCACCAACCAGCTTGTTTAGCGCCAAAGAACCAAACCTTTTTATGTGTTTAAACTTTTAAATTTAATTCAATTTTTTTTAATGAAAATTTCCTTTGTATTGATTAGTTTATATCAAATAGTAAATTATGAGATTAATTTATGTTGAATAATAATTGAATAGTAACTTTTTATTAATCAAATAAGTTATATAATTATTTTATAAAATGTTCAAATGTTAAAAGATTCATGAAAAATTTTATTAATATACATTTATAAATTATATATGAGTAAAATTATAATTTTTTATAATTTTGATTAATGTAATTAAGTCAAAATTTAAATCCTATATTTATAAATTTTTTTAATTATTGTCTTATTGAACATATAACATTTGTTATACTATACTAAGAATATACATACAAAAAAATTAATTTAAACACATTTAATAACTATTTATCATGTGTATTTTATGATAGTTTTTATTAATTCATTTTTCATATTTAGTAAACTATCATGTCTTTCTTTTTTAGTTTGTCTCAAAACATAATCCACTTTTCTTTTCTGCATCATAGTTAATTATTAAATTGTCTATTTTATCCTTATTAAATTTATCTAATTTTCAATATCCATCATTAATTATATAGGAAAGTTATATGAATAAAGTTGTCATTTAACCATAATAATTACTATCTATTTGAAAATAAAAAATTAACTATCTTTTTAAAACAGAAAAAGTATAATGTTAATTTTTTTTTTATTAACTAGATACGTGATGAAGTTTAATTCTCTTATTTCAAACCATCAAACCAAACCAAACTGCAGCCAAATGTTTGATTTGATTTGAAATTTTTGATAGTTTAATTTGATTTTAAGTTTTTTCAAACCTCCAATTTAAGGTTGATTCAATTATTATATTCACACCGAACCAAACTGACCAATGAACAGCCAGACCTAACTGTTTCAAATGCAACACATGCTAAAAATATGCATTATCCTTGGCAAAAAGCATTTTCAAATCCATGGTAATGTTATCATACATGTTAATATATAGTACTGAATGCATGTCAATTATAGTAAAAGGTCACTTGAAGCAATATCAAATCAAAAGAAGCTTCAAGCTTAATAAATATAAGCACGCAGTGATACATGTTCCTTACTATTTCTCCCAGCATGTCAGCATCGCAATGCCTATTGTGCCCGGTGAATCTGGTGAATCTTGAACCTTAGCCACCAACGGAAAAGTTTTCCATACACTGTATGTTGTTTAAGAGAGAATTTAAATAAAGAAAAAGGAAAATTACATTCCATCCAAAGAGGTGCATGCATGCATATGCATTTTTTGTAAAGAAGATGAAGATTCACAAATTTATATGAAGTTATGAAGTATCATTCAAAAAATTAGATTTCCAAAAAAGTGATTAGTAGAGAGTAAAAGGCAGAAAACAGCTCTGTAGAATCTAATCAAAGTGATCATTTCCAATCCTTTAGCTGAGACTGAGAGTAGCATTTAGATAGCATGACAAGATTAACTTGAAAATATGAAGCCAGAATTACTTTTAGTTTGCAACAGCAACAATATACGCATTCCAAGAATCTTCCTGCTCAAAATTTCTGACTTCCTCATACTTTATGTCTCGACCAACGCCAAATCCCTCTGTGCTCCTATTTTCTTCACTGTCTGGCATCTGACGAAGCCAAAAGTGGATGGATTGAAATCCAGCCTCTGCTAAACAGTCTTTGATCTCTGGCAACGACCACCTGGATATGTAAGCACTCGTCAATGGAATTATTAGATCAAAGCAACTTGAGGTCAATACTAACAAATATTAGAAGCTGGAAATTTGATGGGAGAACATGACTTACAGCCTCCAGCTATATGAGAATGCATGGCGAAGTTTTTTCTGCTGCTTCTTAAGATGAAAATGGAGGCTAATCCTTGTTTTGCGCTCAATTATGTCAAATTCAGCTTGCTCCCAAATATACTGCACATTTTGATTTGAAATGTTGAATAGTGACAAAAAAACAAACTTTGAGAAGTGTAATTTGGCAATAAAAAAAATATTTAGTTCTAGATTCTAATCATCAGGGATAAACATAAGATAATTGCACTTCTTAATAGCCATTAGTAATAGAACTCAGCTACAAGAGCAAATCAGGATATCAATTTCCTTCATTCTTAAACCGCATTTATTTTCCATTGTATGTCCTTGTCTCTAATTTTTCAACTACACTATCCAAAAGAACATTTAAACCAAAAAAATAAAGATAAAAAAAGAAATCAGTAAGAGAGGAGGACAAAGAAAATGGAACTTCGAACTGCATGGACGCAGGATAGTTGAGTGGAAAAGTTCCAAAATTTTGCTTACAAATATAAATAATTTAGATTAATGGCAGCCATTATGATCATCATGCAGGTCTGAACACTGAAAGGAAGCAAAACTGCTACATGCCTGTAGAGAATTTCTACATTCATGATATGCTTCCCATTTAAAGTAGAAACATTTACAGAACGGTTTTCATAGAGTTAATGCCCTAGAATTTTCTGTCTTCTAAGGCTGAATTGCCCAGAAAGGAAAATGACGCACATCAAATATGCACTTATGAGTATCCTGCTAATGCCGCTTCTGTCATGGTACTTAATTTATAGCATAAATAATTACCGTGAAATTTGGAAATCTCCTCTGGAGCCTTAGCCTGCGTTCTGATGATGTTCCTCCATATAAATCCATCACAAATATGCCACCCTTTTTGGACAATGCATCATGGACATGTTTGAAATACAAAACAAGATCTGCTCGTTTATGGAGGCAGCAGCAGCTATAGTTAAAAGCACACACGATATCTCTTGCTGGTAACTGAAAGTTTTTCTTCAAGTACTTATCACTAGTGGAATCCGATAAGCCCGCTGGGGCAGTACAATCTAGCGCAGTACTCTCTCGATAGTCTTCATGCTCTTTCAGTTTAATGTTACTTATAAGTTCTTGGGGCTCAAACCTGACTAGTTTGGCCTCAGAAGGTTGCAAGACGTTCCCATGAAAGAGGGATATTCGGGAATATCCATCAGCTCCAATTTTGTTTATGTTGTTCTCCATGCACCAATTTAGTGCCTCAAGGTCCAAATCCACTCCTACAGCAGTCCGCCTTGAGTCACTTCGAAGCCATTCTGTACTGTCAAAAGCATATAGCTTTCAGGTATTAGAAGATAAACTTGGCACTGTAATTAATAATCAGCTTGATGACTCGTCTTTACCTAAGCTGGTCAGCATTCTTAAATCTTCATTTTGCTTAGTATTGAGATAATTTGTAAGGCTAATTAGATAGCAACTTGAAGCACATATAATAATAGAATCATACACACCCAGGAATTTTGGCAAAGCTGCAAAGTGACCATGACATAATAATAAAGCACCTTGGCAGCAATCCACAATTTCAAGAGCCACCATCCAAAAGACAATAGTTTCCTTACCAGTATCACAATCTAAGATTACAATTATGAGTGTCACGAACGTGTCACAAAATTTATAAAAATAATTAGAGCATCAGATTATGAATGGTTCAGTTTTCAACTTTGAAACTACCTTAATGTATTTTGTCAAACAGCTAGCATTTAGTTCAAGATGGCATAATTCTTAAGCAACACTCAACACTAAATCTCAAGGTAAAACGCATGAAATGTTTATTTTATGATCCAGTTACCCCTGTAAAGCTATTTAATTTGCATTTAGAGATTAATACAACGGGCTAAAATAATCCTCCTTCAAAAGAGAGTTATGAGGCTGAGAAGAATAAGCATTTCACCTAAGAAGAGCAGTTCCACAAAAATCTTCCTGGAAATGGAGAGGCAACCTTCCACCAACGTACGTCAAAAAGAACTTCTGCAAATAACTTATGTCTCCTTTGGGTGACTGGAATCAATTGAAAATTCCATAAACCCGTTACAATCCTAAAAATACAAACTTTAACAAGCAGAAACCAAAACCACTTAATTATTATAGTAACCCACACTTTATTAGCAATCGAAATAGAAAACCGAGAACCAAAAGCAGCTGACGGGTTCTGGCTTTTTCCTTCATTAAGTATTCTACCAAAATAACCAAGTAAAAGAAAACTTTCCCAGAACCAAACAGGAAAATAAACAAAGTTTTGATTAATGGGTGATTACCTGTACGGATTGTTGGTAAAGAAGAAACTTTGAGGGAATATCAATGGATGGTTTTGCGTCACTATTCTCCTCCTCCTCTTCTTCTTCATCATCCAAACCACCTTCTTCTGGCTCTGGGTCTTGTTCAAGGAAAGAGGAAGATGGTAAGCTTTGTGGAAAGTCAAAATCACCATCTTCTTCTTCTGTATTATAGGAAGAAAATCCTCTGCTTCTGTGTTGATGGTGCCTCTGTTTCTTCTCTCTCTTTCCCATTTTCTTTCTCTTCCTCGAGCGCCGCCGATGTCAACAGAACACACCCTCGCGCGTCGCACCGTCTCTAAGCTTAAATTTATGGAATAAAAAAAAAAAAGTTTAATTGAGAGAAGTACTATTTTAGTATTTTTCATATCCGTAAATTCACAAATTGATCTGAGATAAGTATTTTTTATATTTTAATTTTCTATGATATATACACGAGTTTTCTAGTTTTTTTTTTCTTGAGAAACACCAGTTTTCTAGAAATTAAATTTTATGCAACTTTATCATTTTTTTGTCTATATAATTTTCTAATTTGAGATGCATATAAATCTGTCATCACTCACCATAATAGAAAACTTTTATCTATATTATTTACTTTATATATATAATTTTTAAATAAATTTTTTTATTATCTTATTAAAATATATTAAAAAGACATATATATATTTATATAATCTTGAAACAATAGATATTTGAGTGTGAGTTGACATTCTTTTCTTTAGTATTCTGTTTTATTCCTGTTTAGGAATTTTTAGATTTTTTTCTTTATTTTTTCATGTTTTGATTGATTGATTATATTTTTTAATTTAAAATTACTATTTAAATAATATTGATAGATTCTGAAATCTAATATAATTTAATAACTATTTTTTATATTTTAAAAATTTTAAATTTTAAATTTTGATTTTTGAAAATATTTAATTTTATATCTATATCTGTATCTATATATATAAGCATAATTAGATTATTTTCAAAATCAAATCACTTACATAAATTATAAGGGAAAAAGTAAGTCTCCTTTCATTTTTATTGTGTTTTTACAATATTGCTTTGAGATTTTCAATAGATGAGTGACATTTGATTTGATTATTTATTTTTAATTTCTTTGATTATTAATATGTAATTTCATTTCACATTAATTCATATTTGTGTATTGAAATCTTTTAATTTTTTATGCAGATAAAGAATATTAAAATCTCTACACAAGAGATATGATTTTCATCTTGATTTGCTATTTTTCGTGAGAAAAAATCTAAAGCCTATTGCATAAATTTGTCCTTGAATTATCATTAATTCTCCTAATGGACCCTTAAATTTTACAGAGTTTCTATCATAACCTTGTACTAACCATGCCCCTTGCCACGTAAGTTGAGGAGGGTGTGTATTCAACCGTGTTGTAGAGCATGAGGACTCATTTTTTTAGCCACGTAAGCACCTAACGCGGTATAAGTAATGACTAACTTTGAAGAGGCAGTAAAAGCTTTGTTCTTTCTCAATTTCTCTCTCCAAAATCGATCACAGAGACAATATTAATCTCCCACTCCCTCTCAACTTCATTGTATTTCTCCAATTAGAAACCAGCTGAATAGAGCGTAATCTATGAAAACTTAAGAAGCTTACAAACAGGAAAGGTAGGGTTTGGTCTCAATATTTGAAAATTTTCATGATTTTTTTCTAGGTGTTTTTCTTTTTCAATCACGAAACTGGTATAGATCTTGTTCTTGGACAAGAATCATATTAATTGTTTCTTTCTTTATTGTTTTATTACAGGTTATGTTATTCCAAGGAATCTTATACGATTTTTTTTATTATTATTTCTTTTATTTTATGAGGTTTTTTTCTCATTAAAATAAATTGTTCTTTGATTTCTTTTGAATCTGCACTATCGCCATGTCCTGTTATGATAAAAGATGATTTATTCAATTTCATTTTCCTATTTTCTTTTCTTCAAGTGTTATGCTTCTTTTCCTGCTTTCGATAAATTTTTATCATTTTGTTTAAAAAATAAAGGACTTTTTGAAAATTTTGGATAAATTATTTTGCTGAGAATTTATCTTGTAAAAGATTTCTTTAATCAATATTATTTTTACTCTTCTGGAAAAGTGAAGCAGAGGACCATTGCAGTGATGGAAGGAATAAAGAGTTCTAGAAGAGAAAGTAAGAGGAAAAAAGTAAAAAAAAAAATACACAGTCAGCATTTTTAATGTAAGTGGATTAAAATTACACACATATATTATTATTAAATCTATATCAGCGCGAGTGCAACACACATCTTTTTTCGATTATTCTGAGGGCATGGTTATTGAAGAATTTATGAACATAAGGTCACGATAGAAATTCCGTAAAGTTCAGGGGCCAGAAGAATAAGAGATAGTTCAATGGCATATTTATGCATTAAGTCAAAATTTTAAAAGAGAATATTCATGGTATATGATTCTTTTTGTGTGGGATTGATTAAAATTATACATTCTACTACTATTTTTTTTATGGGCAAATAATCTTTTATTTTATTAAATTATAAAATCAAGAAAAATTTATAAAATTCAAAAAAATTAAACCCGAGCTAACATGCTTTTCCTATACACTTAAGTCTAAACTTAAGTTTGATAAGTGAAAAAAATTTTATTATCAAAAATTCCATACAGACAATACAAATTAGATATAATGAATCTCCTTTTGAGATAAAAAGAAAATAAATTATAAAAGAAATATGCAAATATCACAACTCTTGTTATATCCAAGCTAAAAAAGAGACTTCAGCCTCAACACCTTTTTTTATTAAGCAATCTGCGAAATTATTGTTATTTCCACTAATATGCCTGAATTTAATATGATTCATCTGAGCAATAGTCAAATTAAACTTATTAAAATTTTTCCACCACTTCCAGGACGTTTCTGCTTTTGAGGACTCCAACACAAAGTACTTCTTAAATCTAATCGATCACCAAGTTTTGTAGCTTGTAATCTAATTCCTAAAAAATCTGAACTGCATTAAAAATGGCTAACATTCTACAACTATTTAAGAGATTCTTAATTTCAAATTTCTCATTTCTCATGAAGGTGTAATAAGAAAAATGAAAATGCTTTTGCTCGGCAAGAGAGATATAAGGTGATTGTGGGTGTAGCCATAGTGAGCATGAAAATATTCTATGTTGGTTAATTAATTTTTTTCCTCTTATCCTCTTGCAGTGAATTTTATCTACTTTCATCAATTTCTGAGTCTCTTTAATTTTCTTTTTTTAATTAGAAAGGAGAAAATGATACCCAAGCATGAAGCAACATAGAGTTGGCAAGAGGATTATCCAAAAAAAAAGCCCTCGCTCACTCACAATAGCAAAAATTATAATAAAATCTACTACATTGTAACCATCTTGGAAAATTTTCACAAGTGTAAACCTTTAATTGAATTGTGATACTTATTCGAATTTATGGTAATTGGTATTTATATGTATGTTATTGGTTTGATCTAAAAAGTAAAAGATTTGATCTTTTTATTTGATGAATAAAAACATATATATACACATAATATTTATTTCTCCAATTATAGAATTATTAATAAAATTTAAATGAATTTTATTTCTTCAATTGAACAATTAATATGACTACTTTTTTAATATATTAGTACTTTAATATTTAAAAGAGAACTTTTAAACTTGAAATTATTTTATGATTTTAGTGCATTAATTTTTAAAATTTATATTGACTATAAAATAATACTCCTTTTGAGAATATAGTTTGACAAAACACGCATATTAAGAATTTAATCAATAAAAATATATTTTACTCTTTTTTACTCTTAACTCATTAAGATATTAATAAAAATCTTTCATCTAATGAACAATCATAATAATCACGGAATGTGCGGGCATTCATCTAGTTAATAGTAAAAAAAAAATTATAGCATAATTTTTTATTATTAAATTAAAAAATTTTTAGATAAAAATGTATCCATGAATATCGATTAAAAATATTAAAATTTATAGAGATAAATAAGAAAAAAAAGTAAAATGAAAAGTAGTAAAATTTTCATTAATTTGATTTATTTAAAAAAATTAATGTAAAAAGCAATTAAGTTGTTATTTCATTAAAATCTATGAATAAATAATTTATTTTAAATACTTAAAAGTTGTATAAATCTTCAACTTATCATGTTATTAATACTATAATTAATTAATTTTATTTAACATAATATAAAATAATAACTGCATATATCATTAAAATTTATAAATTACGTAATTTATTTATATCATTGTTATAGAAATTATTCCGTAACACATATTAATTTTCTAACGTATATTAATCAATTATGTTTAATTAATTCAAAAATAAATTTATTTATTTTTAAATAAATATAAAAATAAATAATTAAGTCTTTTATATATATATATATATATATGACGACTACAAAAACATGTTAAATAATTTTTAAAATAAGAGATAAAAAAAATTTGAGTAAAAACTACTAACTCTATTAGTGAAAATAGTTAAAATATAGACTTTTAAACTTTGAAAAAAAAAAAAATAAAAGCAGGGACCAATGCATCTTTGCCAAAAATACAAAAGAATATAGTGATACTACTCCTATGCATAATATTTCTATGAAAGCTAAAGAGCTCATTTTGGAACAAATGAAAGAGCCCATTTTGGAACAAATGAATTTCACAGATCATTTGAAAATTCAAAATTTTGTGTTTGAAATGAAAAAATATATGGATTTAAATTCTATGAATTGAATTATATGGAATTAGATTAGTTTAGTTCAAATCCTATTAAAATTGTTGGAATTTGCAAATTGATTCAACATATTAATTTACTAATATTTATATTGACTAAACTACCCATTTACTCAAATATTATGATTAAACTGTCCTCATTTATTTTTTTTATATTTTTTTAAATAGTATAAAGTTGTTATTGTATATGAGTAATCCAAATGAATTTTTAATTTTGAATATATTTTAATCTATTAATAAAAATAAAATTTAAACATTTGCAAGGATTTGAAATTTGAAATTTTAAAATTTAATTAATTAATTAAGATGGAACATGAGTGATTCATTTATATTAGTATTTTTATTAAATTATTATGTTAAGGTTATTTTAAGAAATGAAGACAAATAAATTTTCATCTAAGAATTATTCTAAATATAATTTTGTAAAATTCAATTAAATTCTTTATTTTAAATTGTAGCATACCAAACATGATAAATTTATTTGTAAATAAATTTTACATAGAATTTATTTATAAATGAATTCTACAATCATTGTTCATTTGTTTCAAACGGTATCAAAGTGTTTCTTAAGAGTAAACAATTAATTTTTTTTTTAAAAAAAGGTGCATTACTACATCATCTATCTATCAATCTTCTATGTATATATAATTCTGAATCAAAAAATATTTTTAAAAATCCTATTTGGCATTCTCTCCTAAGTGTTTTTTTCTTTTTTTTACAAATTTTTTGAATTTTTAATTAATTTTTAAACATTTTTTTCCATGTCTAATCTAATATATATCAATATCTAAAATTTTAAATATTTAATTCTTTAAAATTTTTTAATTTTGTAATTGAAACTTTAAAACTTTTGAATTTTTTTGAATTTTGAAATTGAAATTTTTAATACCTTTGAATTTTTTTTTCTTATATATAAACCTACTTCTATCTATATATACCTTCGTATGAATCAATTCCAATTATTTTTTTTTAATCGTAGTTTTCTTCTCTTTTTCTTTTGTTGATTTACGATTCTCTGAATTTTGATTGTGTTTTCTTTATTTACTTTATACTGTTGCATTTTCTTTTTCGATTAAGGTAATGTTAACTCTTTGATATTTTTTTTCTTTCTTTTTTAGTCTTCTTTTTTTGTGCATTGCATGATTCCTCTTATTTTTAATTTTTATTTATTTAATAACATTTTTTTGTCATCTGTCATATGTGTGCAGTTGCACGTATGAGAAATTCATGTTGATGGAGATGAACGGAAAGAAAAGCTAAATATAAATCAATCTATTTTTTTAAAATGTATTATATTTTTAGTAAATCGTATAAAACTGTAAATTTTTTATTTATTGCTGTATATATATATATATATATATATATATATATATATTATTTATAATATTTTAATTCATGTAATTATTATTATAATAATATATATAATTCTAGCATTTGAGTTTTGAAAGAATTTCATTAAAATTGAATTAATAAATTGAGGTGAGAAATATAATATTATTTATTTATTTATTATTATTATTTTGCCATTTAGATCAAAGTGAATTCTCTTATATATATATATATATATATATATATATATATATATATATATATATATCAAATAAATATTAAATTCAATAAATACATTTTAAAATAGCAAAAATAATAATTTGATAAATTAAAAATAAATATATTTAATAAATAAAAAATTGAGGTACCTTATCATTTATAGTCAAAATAATGTTCTTTCTCTTTAAATTTTAATTTTATTATTTAAATATTAAAAAATTTTATCTAAATAATCATATTTTCAAAATTAGTATTCATTAATAATAATTATTTATATCCTTTAAAAATAATAATAATTATCTATTTCTATATTTCAAGTTTGAATTTTTATTTTTTTTATTAGATCATTTAAAATACTTTTTAATTTGAAAAATTATTATTTATTTAAAATATTTAACTATATTTATATTTGAATATTTAAATTTTTTTAATTTGAATTATTTAATTTTTTTATCTATTTATTTATACTAATTTTTATTACTATCATCTTTATAGATGAAATTCTTTTTGTATGTTCTTAAATTTATAATTCCACAAAAATAATTTAGTTAATATTTATTGTGAAGGACTTTTATATTTTATGTATTAACACTATTTTAATATATATATATATATATATATATATATATATATATATATATATATATTATCTGCTTTTTCATTTTTCCAAAATTATAAAATTTATTTCTTTTAGAAATATTTATTTTTATATATACAATAAAAA
Source organism: Jatropha podagrica (assembly GCA_947857235.1). Classification (NCBI taxonomy): domain Eukaryota; kingdom Viridiplantae; phylum Streptophyta; class Magnoliopsida; order Malpighiales; family Euphorbiaceae; genus Jatropha; species Jatropha podagrica. The sequence goes on from CANUEP010005565.1 coordinate 13,860, forward strand.
AGTAACTTCTAACATAATTTATAATAATAAAGTAAAAAGCACTTCACGCAAAACGCGGACTTCCATCTAGTAATGTTTGGTACTTTACAAATTTAAGAGTAAACATTTATTACAAAGCAACAAATTAATACATTAATTGAAAAATTCATTGTTATTAAACCTTATCATTTTTTAAAAACTAATAATTAAAAATAATTACTTAAAGTCATTAATACATTAAATAACTAAATGAAAAATACTAATAAAAATAAATCCAAACCAAACCAATGTATTAATACATTGAAAAATCAAATCAAACCAAACTAAAAATACTAATTCAAAATAAATTCAAACCAAACCAAATCAAATCAATACATTAAACACATTAAATAATCAAATCAAATCATATCAAGTTGAAGCCTAATAGGAGAAAATGTTACATGTTAAATTAAAATGCTGAATGGATATGCTACATGTCAACTTCTTAGGAAAAAAATATTTGATTTATCTATATATATATATATTATGTCACGTCCCTTTACCGAAATTGTTCAATTTATTTAAATTATAATAAATTATTGAGTAAATTTACTATATTATCCTTAATTTGTCAGAATTACAATAAAATTATTAAGGAAGTGACGTGATTTTTTTTTTTTAATCTTCAAGGGAGGGTAGAATATTCAGATTAATTAATCCCACAAGGCCAGATGAATCCAATCACAAGACTGCAGTTTTTAGAAGGTTTACTTAATAGTTTAAACATGATATATAAAAAGAATTAATCTAGATAATTTATTTATAGATAGAGCACTAAAAGTTGGGATTCTATCCAACTGTAGAATGATTTTATTTCTAGAATGACTTTATTTTGTGTCAGCTGTGGCATTAGAGAGACTGGCATTGAAAAAAAAATTCCTCCATCATGATCAACATTAAGTGACGATGGCAAAAAATAGCAGGTATTTTCTTTATTTTTTAACTAATTATTTTCTTTTAATTTTTAATATTTTCATTATGACTTTTTATTTTAAAAAATTGTATCAATCTATTTGAATAATTTAATTTTAAAAATAATATTTTAATATTGATGAAAAAGTAATTGATATATATATATATAGATTATTAAATACCTAGGTGTTATATTTCAAGTTAGAAATTTCATATATTAGCTTGCAAATTCCATCTCTTCTCTAATTTAGCATTTAGATGTTTTGTCTAACAATCTCCCTTGTCTTACAAAAGTTGATCACATTTGTAATGCACTTGCAATTATTGTTACATTCATAATTAAGATATTGATTGAATTTTAAGATATTCATAATTAATATTTTAATATTGCAATTATTGTTGCAATTATTGTCCAACATTAGAGAGACGATGTACAATTGATAAATTTGAAATAATTATTGTCCACCGAAAAATTGACAATTTATTAAAAATTGCCCTATGTAGAATATGGTATGCTCGTTAAAGGGACGTCCATTGGAGACGATGTTAATTATTTCAAAAAATATTGGAGACAATTTTTTTAATTTAATGAGATAATTTTGAACATCCTTTAGTATACTTTTTTTTAGTGTAAAATGTACATTTAACTAAGAATATATTCAAAAATTTATGCTATTACAAACAATGTTATACTTCTCTTTATTATAAATTATTTTAATATTTATCATTACTTATTATTCTTATTGTTTTTCTTAAACATTTAATAATTCATAATAATTTATGAAAAATAATGATTATAGTATTATTAAAATAATAGTTCATCTAGTGAGGTATGAGTTGCATTTGAATCTAGATTTGTTGATTAAGGTACCGTTTGGAACAAAAAAATTATGATTATAGTATTCATTTGTAAATAAATTTTAAGTGGAATTCATTTGTAAATAAATTTGTCATGTTTTGTATGCTACAATTTAAAATAAGAAATTCAATTGAATTCTACAAAATTATATTTAAAATAATTTTTAAATAAAATTTTTTTTGTGTTTATTTCCTAAAATAACCTCGATATAATAATTTAACAATAATACTAATATAAATAAATCACTCATATTTCACCATAATTAATTAATTAAATTTTAAAATTTTAAATTTTAGTTCCTTGTAAATATTTAAAATTTATTTTTATTAATAGATTAAAATATATTCAAAATTAAAAATTTATTTGAATTCAATATATAATTATAGTCATATATAATAATTACATCATACTCTTTAAAAAATACTAAAAAAAATAAATAGGACATTTTAGTCAATAATATTTGAAATGAGAGAGCAGTTTAGTTAATATAAATGTTAGTGGATTAATATGTAGAATTCATTTGCAAATTCTAATAATTTTAATAAAATTTGAAGTAAAATTAATCCAATTTCATACAATTCAATTCATAAATTTAAATTTATATTTTTTTTCATTCTAAATACAAAATTTTAAATTTTTAAATAAATTTTAAAAAATTTAAAAAATTATTTATTCCAAACAGGCCAAATATGATCTTAAAAATTTTTGCCGAAGCTTAAATTGAATGGATTATTGAAATATAATCACAGCATACGTTTCAATTGGCCACCTTCGACTGAGAGGCATGTTAATACGATACTGTAATAATGCTAAATATAATATTATAACACAGATACCCAGAGCGCCTTGCACATGAAAAGAAAAAAAAAAGGACAACGTTGCAATATGGATTGCTAATTGTAATGGATTAAAAGCTGAATTTGTTTATGGATTTAAGATTTTATAATATTACTTGAATTTATCAATTTTGAACTTTGGCATAATAGTAAATTTTGTTTTTCATACTAATATAACTTGTCTGTATTTAAAAGATGAGGACCATATAATTAATTTTTGCAAAATATTAATTTTTCCTAATAATAATAATAATAAAAAAAAAGTTTCCACTTATTGGAACCTTCCTCTTCTCCTCACACGCTTGCTTTCTTTGACATGCCTCCTTAACCCCAAAATGACCAATGTTGCATCTCCTCCTTCCCTTCGCTGCCCTTTCTAATTAATCATTTTCTTTCAATCCAAACAATTTCGTCAAGATCTCAACACCATCATCAAATTATCATCGATCGATCAATCAATTAAAATAGAATTCTAGGGTTTCTCATTTCTTCTCCTTTTCATCTAATCTCCAAAAAATTTCACATGCGACCTTCTGTTGATTGATCAAAAACCTTGCGATAACATGTACAGCAATTTCAAGGAGCAAGCAATAGAGTACGTGAGGCAAGCCGTACAAGAAGATAATGCCGGGAACTACTCGAAGGCCTTTCCTTTGTACATGAACGCTCTTGAGTACTTCAAGACTCACTTGAAGTATGAGAAGAACCCTAAGATTCGAGAAGCTATAACGCAGAAGTTCACCGAATATCTTCGGCGGGCCGAGGAGATCCGGGCTGTGCTCGATGAAGGTGGCCCAGGACCTGCTTCTAATGGAGATGCTGCTGTTGCTACTCGCGCTAAAACAAAGCCTAAAGATGGAGATGATGGTGAGGATCCGGAGCAGGCTAAATTGAGATCTGGATTGAATTCTGCAATTATTAGGGAAAAGCCTGACGTTAAGTGGAATGATGTGGCTGGACTTGAAAGCGCAAAACAGGCGTTACAGGAAGCTGTTATTTTACCCGTTAAGTTTCCCCAGTTCTTTACAGGTGATTTATCTTCTCCGTTTTGAGGGTTTAGGAATTTGTGCTTTTGTTTGCATGTTTTGTACTCGGTGTCTTGTTCCGTGAAGGAAATTGATGGCTGATGTTGGTTTGCTTTGAGATTGTCCTGTTCAAAGTATCTCAGACGGGAAATCATTTGTGCTATTTTATTTTTTAGTTGGTGGATAAACAAAATTCAGTATTTGTTTGATGATAGTATTGTTGCATTATGATTTTGTGAATTCTCTATAAGCTGATTTAGAAGCTGAACTACGGATAAAATTAGAATGGAGCTTAGCTAAATGGTGGCATCTATCACTTTGATGAGAAACAGTTTAGTTAGCTTCTATAAGCTAGTTAGTTTGTTTTTAAATTAAAATTGTCAAACTAGAAGTAATGAATTCTTATTAGAAGCTTAACATTGGATGCATTCTACTATGAATGAGGTTATGGACATATGAACCTCTTTCCTAGGTCGAAGAGCGTCTGGTTGCTCATGGAGGTATTGTGGTTTTTGGAATTTGGCTGTCCAAGGTTCTCCCTCGCTTGGTGAAAAATTCATTATAAAATCATAAAGGAGGATTCTTTTAGTTTCTATTTGCTATAATTTTGTTGTCCTTACATGCCACATGTGGTTACTCTTTGGAGATGGAATTCTGTAATGGTCGCAGCTATTCTATTCTTGACTCTGTTGTAACATCTTGATTAACTTTGTGAAGGCCTGATTCTGTTAACACTGATACTCCCTCTCGCTCTTTTTTAGGGAAGAGGCGACCATGGAGGGCTTTTCTTTTGTATGGGCCTCCTGGAACTGGAAAGTCTTACTTGGCCAAGGCAGTTGCAACTGAAGCAGACTCTACCTTCTATAGGTAAATATTCTATTTCTCAATTTTGTTCAGCTGCCAGAAGGTTATGCCTGTCTGTTCTTAATTAAGTTGTTTCTGCGTTTTGCCTACTTTGTACGTACTTTTTTGGTGAAGGAGCACTTTACTGTTTCTGCATTGCTGCTATATGTTCCTTTCCTCCATACAAACATCTCTTTATTTTCATATATCTTTAATGAGGTCCTGTATATTTTTAATTATGCTGCAATTGCTGTATTTTAATTTTTTAATTTTTTTTTCCTACAGTATCTCTTCTTCAGACCTTGTCTCAAAGTGGATGGGTGAGAGCGAAAAGCTAGTTTCTAATCTTTTCCAAATGGCACGGGAAAGTGCTCCTTCAATTATATTCATTGATGAAATAGATTCCTTATGTGGTCAACGTGGAGAAGGCAATGAGAGTGAAGCTTCAAGACGTATCAAGACAGAACTTCTTGTGCAGATGCAGGTATATTTTTTCTCCTTTATTGGCGGGTGGGTGAAGAAGAATGTCATCAATTGTTTTGCTATGCTAAAGGAAAACTCCGTTATTTACTATTCAGTTAACTTCAACTTTTTCTAAATTTTTGCTGTCTTCATAACATCAACTGTGTTGTGACCATGTTTCTGTGGGGAATTGAAATGGATGTCAAAGAGTCCAGTGTGGATAAGGTATAGATATTATTGATGCTGAAATAAGAGACTTTGTAGATCCGGATTTAATTTAAATGAGATCTTATGTGTAGATGATTATCTTAGATTTATGATATTACGATAAACAGCTGCCTCTTCTTGTCTTAGAATGCTTAGTTGTGAGAGATTCCTTTTGAACTCCTGGACATAATATTGAACAAGAGAGGGGGTCAAGAGTCAATGCTTCAACTGACTTGAACTTTGATTCACACATCCGCGTGCACGTGTAAAGTTGTAAACCTATATACATAATAGATTAAATTGGTAAACTTATTAGAAATCAAAAGTAAATAATTTTGATAAATACAAGCAAATTAAGTATACCTGATTAATAAATGTTTAAATTTTTTCCTGAAAAAAATATTATTTTGACTAGGGAAATAACAAAAGTATCAGATAACCATAGATGTTAAAAGATAACATGGAATCTTTTAGGGTATTGAGTGCACAACATTATTTTGGAAGTTTTAAGTTCTAGACTCTGAGATTACATCCACATGCATTTTTTGTGATTTCAGCATCTCTTGTGCATATGTTTGAGCTGCTCAAATGATAGTTTTCTGTATCTATTGCCAAGCAGCTTCTTTCATTGTTTGGAAAGATATGGTGCAGCACTTATATGTTACGGTGTATTGTGTCTAAACTCCATTCCACACTAGAACATCACCAATGCGCTAGCTTTTGAGAAAAAAGAAGGGGGGAGGAGGGGTGCTGTTGAAGGGAAGGGAGGAAGATAATATAATTTTTTGATTTTCATGGCTGCAAGTGTTTGCAGAGGTTCATGTGAATGCTATCTCTTTTTGATTTTAACCTTAATGTTATAAGCATGTCTGCATGCATATGCTTGTTTCATCTAGGCCCTCTGTTTCTTCCACTCTTTCAACTAGGACTATCTCCTTCCTCTTCTTCAACTTCGAACATTGTTTTTGTATGCTACTGCCAGTTATATTTTCTTGAGATTTCTACCTAACATGTGGGCTAATAAGGATGAGAGGCTGGAGATAGCATGAGCTTCATGCATTATTGGAAAAGATTTGCTTCAGAGCACTTAGCTTATAGAGTACATTGTATGGTGATTCCATTGCATGAAAGAAAATGACTGCTGTCCTGAATTCTTTAAATTAAATATAATATTCAAATTTTCCATGGTTATCCTTCAGTGAAAGTAATAACTGGAAATAACCTGCAGTCGTTTCACTTTTTCTTTGTTGCTGTTAATATTGTCCTCAGTTTCTCACTCATGGTGCCTTTGGCTTGAGCTGAGTATATCTAATGTGAGAAAATTTGGTGAAAGAGATAGAATAGTCACTAATATGAGGACCTAAGGAGACATTTGAAATAGGAATTACTACTCAGGAAGGCCTGATACTGCTCACAGCTTTCAAACTTCTTTAATGTTGCTAAATTTTTTGCTGGTGATGCATATCTCCAAGTGTAATTTAATATACCAATGGAGGTTCAAATTCCTGGTAGCAATTATGCGTTCACTTTATTGATTTAATAAATTTACTTATAAATTATTAAAACAATGTGGTATTATCCTTGATCAAATTAATAAATTTACTGCATTTACGTAGATATTCTTGATCATCCTGGATAACATTCATGTTACTTTATTACAGTGTCTGTTTTGTATGCTCAAAAACAAATTGTAGAACCCTTTTTATAGCTCATATGAATAAGGTTTGCTTCTGACTATTGCTTCAGTTGATGTTATAGCTATGTTCTTATTGCCGCCACGTTCCAATAGTTTTTTTGTTCAACTTAAGTTTTTATGTGTATGTTTTCTTTTTATTCATTGACTCCTGAATAGGGGGGATCAAATTAAAATTGGTCTAGTTGCTTTCTTATACCTCTTTGTATCTTGGGTTTTAGTTCATCCATTGACTTGATACTATTGATTTAAAGCTGTTTTAATTCTACTCTTGTTTTTCCTTGAATTCATGATGATGAACTTGAAAAGTCTGACTGATAGATTGATGTATATTTTGCATATTTCCTTCTTGAGATTAAAGTCAACCTTATTTCTTTCTTCACATATATGTTAGGGTGTAGGAAACAATGACCAGAAAGTTCTTGTTCTTGCAGCAACCAACACACCATATGCCCTAGATCAGGTAAGGACATTATATAAAGATTGCTTTTGTTATGTGACTTCAGTCACTGGGACTAGTTGGTAATTTTGCTAATCTTTGGTGATTACAGGCCATCAGGCGGCGTTTCGACAAGCGCATCTATATTCCTCTTCCAGATTTGAAGGCTCGTCAGCATATGTTCAAAGTATTAGCATTTGTTCTTGGAATTAGCTTTTTATTCATCATTTATTTGGCGATGTAGCCGTCTTTATTTTATTTGCTGAGCCTCAAAGAATCCAACAGGTGCATCTTGGAGATACTCCTCACAACTTGACTGAAAGTGATTTTGAAGTATTAGCTCGCAGGACTGAGGGCTTTTCAGGTTCAGACATTGCTGTTTGTGTAAGCAAGATGCAACTTAAGATACTTCTAATTTATCAAATTTCTTATTTTCTAATTCTCTCTACGGAGAAATCTTAGGGACTAAGAAGGTTCACACGAGAGCTTTTTTGCTTATATTTTGACTTTGACAGGTTAAGGATGTCCTTTTTGAGCCGGTACGTAAAACCCAGGATGCCATGTTCTTTGTCAAGACTCCTAATGATATGTGGGTACCATGTGGACCAAAGCAACCAGGTGCAGTCCAAATTACAATGCAGGAGCTGGCAGCACAAGGGCTAGCATCCCAGGTAATGGGATTGGTGCCCCCTACATCTAATATCTGCTGTCAATCTTCTCGATAATTTTTAGTAAAAGAAAGCTTGCTTCTATTTTTCTAACTTTCATAGTAAGAACATACACTTGCAATGTTTAGAATGACAGAAGTATATTTTCATCTTAACTTTATGCCTGATTATATTTGACATAATTAAATTCTTCATGAAGTTGATTAAATGTGTCTGCAGATCCTTCCCCCTCCCATCACAAAAACTGATTTTGACAAGGTCCTTGCAAGACAAAGGCCAACTGTGAGCAAAAGTGATCTAGAAGTTCATGAGAGATTCACAAAGGAGTTTGGAGAGGAAGGTTGATCAATATGGTGATAGGATTGACTCACGCTCTTGAGTTCAACTGCTATAATTTGTATTTTTAATTTATTGCTGTTGGATCCAATGGTTTATCTTTACTTTTTCATAGGGGAAGGTGACTTCACTTTCCCTTTCTATTGGGAATCTGAGATGGGAATATTGAGTTGGATACTTGATCAATTTCTTGTCTGAAATCGTGTAAAGAAGAGTTTTAGAAATATCATTGCCGAATGTTATATTACATCACTTAGCAGCACATTTCTTGTCCTGCCAATTAATTCTTTTTTCCAACTAATTATCTTGTTCGCATTTTTTTTTTTTTTTTTTAATTTGAGTTTCAGGTGTTCTGGAGTTATGCCTTTGTGCAAGTCTGTTCCAGTACGGTTCTTAAGAGGAATCGGAACGGAACAAAAAATTCGATTCCTTCATTTTTAGGAACCGGAACTGGAGCCCAAGGACTAAAGAACTAGAACTGTGCCGAACTAAATTTTCTGTACAGTTCTTCGGTTTTGTGGTTCCTCAATTCGGTTCGAATCTCCCAGGGGCTGAGCACAATCTTATTGCATTAGTCTTTACTTCTCCCTCTCTTTCTATCTATTCTCTTTGTCGTGTGTCAAGTGCACTCCATCCTCTTTAGGTTCTGTTAGTTGCGGCCTGGATTTTTTCGTGTAGTACTTCCCCTGAAATCCATTAAGGAATATTTAGCAACGCATCTATTTCTGTGTAGATAGTGCTTAAGATTTGAATTCGAGCCGCTGCCATGTTTAATGCAATTCTAGTGATATCTGTTTTTTTTCCTTTTTAGCCAGGAAAATGTTGAGAGACTTTCGATTGTTTTGGTACACAAATTCTTATTTCTATTGCATTTGATATGTAAATTCAGTCCTCTAGATTGTGAAGTATTCATAGACAATCAAATAGTAAACCAGAAGCTGTTGTATCTTTCGGAAAATCAGACAATGGATTGAAAATTTGGGAAGCAAAGAGGACATTCTTTGCTTTCAATGGGCAGCGGTTTCTTTTGGTAAGACTACAATGAATGAATACAAATAAAAATATAATAAAAAATTAACGGTAATGTGTCTAAAAAAATCGTCTTGAAATTTATTAACTTTTTTTTTTAATAAATAAAAGGTCAAAATTATAAATATATAGGTTTTTTTTTTTTTTTTCAAAAACCAACTGTAATATGGTGTATTCAATTTTAAAAAAATAATTAATATATAGTCAGTATTTATTTATTTATTTACTAAAATAATAAAATAATTGAAAAATATAATTAATTCTAAAATATCAAAATACATTGTAGAACACAAATTTTTTTATATTTTCTGTGAATGATGAATCATTAAAAAATTATTATAATTTTAATTTATTATAACTTATATTTTGATATGTATATTATTATTATGTTGAATATATAATATTTAGTTTAGATGAGGAATAAAATAGCAGCTAGTATATTGGTATTTGATGATGAATGGCTTGAAAAATGATTATATATAATTATAATAATAAATTATTTTTGGCCATATCTTATTAATTTTTTATAAATAATTATAACAAGTAAAAAATCAGTGTGAATTGAGTTGATGGTCTAACCATGACCATGTGATTAAGTCAGTTCAATCTTCAATTTGGTTTTAAAAACATTGCAAATATATAAATTTACTCTTAAATTTTTTTAATAGATTTCATGGTAGTTTCAAATTTTAGGGAGACTTATTGTGCTTCTAATGTAATGACCCAAAATTTTGAATCTTAAAATGGTATTATTTAGTTGGGTATTAATAGTATTACATGATAGAGAAATAATATTTTATTTTGACTCGATAATGATATTGAATATAATTAATATTTATAAAGTTAATTAGATTTTATGTGATTGGTCTTAATTAATTTAAGTTAAGATATAAATTTTTATGATAAATTAAGTAATAAATTATTGGTGAATAGTAGTTTATCGGTCTATAAATAGTACTATTAGTCCAAAATTTTGTATTATTTCGGTCCGAAAAAATTACTATTGATGTCTTTTATTTTATTTAATATTTTTGGAGTATGTTTGTATGATTTAAGTGGGTAGAAAATATTTTATGAATATTTTTGGAGAATTTAAGTAATTAGTGAATAGTATTTTCTAGTGAATTAATATTAAGAAAAATTAAGAAATTATTTTTATGGAGTTAATTTAATAAATATGTAGAGTTAAATAATAAATGGAGGAGAATTGTTTGGTGATTATTTAGAGCCTTTGGATGAGAATACTTGAGACTTAATCCTGACCTTTCATTTGAAATAAAATTTAAGTAGCAAAATTGGACTTGAACTATTCAGGTTAATTACCACTTTCCATAATTTCTCTTCTTTCTTCTCCATTTGGTGCACCACTCTTTTTCTTCTTTTCACCATATTTCTTACTACTAATCTACCGCTAAACTACCAAATTAAACCAAAGTATATTAATAAGACTTGTAGAATTAAGCATGAAAGAGTGGTATTTGGTGATAAAACTCAAGAATTTAGAGTTTACTACAAGTTTAAGTAAGTTATAGTTTTTGACTCTAAGGATTTAATTAAGTAATTCATAGCTTAAATACATTAGATTATGCACTAAATCATGCTCCACCTCCTTTGATTATTTCCATGATTTTGATATGTAACTTTTGCTATTTGAAGAGGTTGGAGAGCCATCTCTAAAGACAAAGAAAAAGTTAAACTTTAAACTTCTTAAGCTTATTTGAGTTTGTCTTTAAGTGCAAATATTACTTTTTTTCCTTTCCGTTTCTTTAAGTGTTCTATTTTTAGGTTTTAATGTGACTTTTGAGAATTTTGTATGTTTTGGTGAAATTGATGGATTTTCGTTGTTTTAATGTGCTTTTGAATAAATTCCAAGTATGCTTATTTATTTAAATGAAAAGGAAAATATCTCCTTCCTTTTATTTCAAGAGTGGCTGAACCATGTTAGGTTAAGGGCCTTGTGTTTTTCTTTGATTTCCTACTTGATTTTGATTTTAAAGTAGATTTAAGGTGGTTTAAATCTTTGCTTATACTTTTAATGATTGTGGATTTTACAAAACTTAAAGAAGGTATGATTTAAGTAGAAATGAGTTTTCTCTTAAAGGATTTTGTGTTAAGGTTTTTAATAGCTTTGGTCAGTATTTCTTTTTGATTGGTTTTTATGCCATTTAAAGTTATGTTAAGTACTTATTTGAAAAAGTAAACTTTGATGGTATAAGTAAGAAAAGTTGTGAATTTTTCTTAAGTTGTAAGTTTATGATAATTTGAGAAAATTGTATTTTGAGTAACAATTAAGTATACAAATGTTTTGCTTGATTTTGATTCCAAAAACGTTAGTTGATAAGTAATTATTGGGTGGTTTAAATCTTTATCTTGTATTTAAATGTTTATAATTTTTATGAGCCTCAAAGAAAGCTTGATTTTGAGTAAAATGAGTTTTATGATTTAAATGTTTACAAGTAAAGGTTTTAAGGTTTTATTAAATGTTATTGATTTTGAATTAAAGCTATTTGTTGGATGAAAACCTCCTTTCCTTTGAGTACATGAGAGGCTGAACCACATTAGGGTGATAAGACATGATTTTTACTCTTTTAATGTTAATTTTAGTTCCTTTATGATATTATAAGTATGCATTTTGTACATGTAAGCTTTGAATTTCATAAATATGAAAAATGGTAAATTTTATAAGTTGTAAGTTTTAATGAAGTTCAGAAAAATATGTTTAAGTAAAGTAAATATTTTGGAAATGTAAATTTTGATACATAAGTATGAAAATATAGAAATTTTATTAAGTTATAAGTTAAGTAAATTTGAAGTAAAAATATTTAAGTTATGAATTCATTTATGATGAGAAAATTTATAAGAAATATGAATTAAGAAGTAAGGATGTGATATTGGGTTGTTGTATGCTTTAGTTGAAATATGATATGAAATGATTCAATTATTTAAGATGAGCATGCTCGACTCCTATGTCATTATATTATTAAGTTATTATCATATGTTAGGCTTTGGATGTCTTATATTTAAATGGATGCACTTATTATGTATAAGTAGGCTTTCGAAGCCTTTATGATATGATTGACGATTTAAGGCCAAATATGATATGTTATAGAAACTGATCTACTTATATTTCTCTTAAATATATATGAGCTTTATATAAATGTTGTAAGAGATATAAGATTAAATTTTTATGATATTATTTGTTTAATTAAAGTCAAAATATCTATATACAAAAAGGTATTTTATAAGGTTGCTATTTTATCAGTTAATGAATATAAGATTTCTTATTTTTATGTTTTTAAAAGGCACCCCTATAAATAATATAAGGAATATAGAGTTGATTTTATCAAAATCTTGGTTTGGAATTATATGTTCTTAAATAGTAAGTGTATTTCATAAATTATATTAAAGTGAATTATAATTTCTACATGAGTTAAGATTTATTTTTATGATAATTTTGATTTCTTTTGATTATTTGAAAGAAAAGTTTAATGTTTTAAAGGGTATTTTATATGGTTTATCATTATCATTTTAAGATTATGTAATTTCTATGATTTATATTTTAAGTTATGTTGCTTGTGCAACATAGATTTTATATGCTTATGAGCACCATTGAGTTATATATTCAACGCGTTGATTTTTATCACGCGCAGGGTAAGGGTAGTGAATGTTGTTTGAAAATATAAGGTGTAGCATAAGAGTTGAAGGACAACCTTGGTAGTAGTAGAATTTAGTTAATAAATTTAGGAGTATATGACATATATAGTTATTACTTAAGAGAAAATATTAATTGGATTATGTAAATTATATAAGTTATGTGAATTTAATGTGTAATTAATTAAGCTTATGTTAAGGAGTTATGTATGTAATTTAATCAATGGATAGATGTGGAAACAATTCTTAAGTTAGTAATGCACGGAGAAATCTTAAGATTTGTGATATATTTTAATGTCATTAGTTGATGATATAAAATTGAGATACTAAAATATTTGTATGATATTGAAATTACAGAAGTGTTGCGACATTATGTGATATATTGAAGTTTGAAGGGGCTTGGAGTTTTAAATTAGAAGAGTTTTGTTTTTATTTGTTTTGGCAAACTTTTGCAATTTTTCTGTAGAAATTTTCTAAAATATTTTCAAAAAAAGTTACTTTCTAAACATATGATTACTTAGTCAATTCTAATCTTTAATATGATCTGTATATTAGCTAAGACGGTGTCTCTGATACCGAATGTGACACTCGCCATCTAATTCTCCGGGAATGGACGGAGAGTATTACATCTAAAATTATAAATTTTGATAATATTATACGTCTCTTTGCACTAACAACAACCTCTTTTAAGGTTTTTGATTTTTATGTATGAAAAATTTATATGATGTATAGTTTGAATAATTTTAAGATAACAGTTTTCATATTTTAACTATTCAATACAAAATAATTGGTGCCTTAGATCTTAAGACTTTAGATGTTTAAAGGTTTGTATTATCAGGTTGATTCAAGGCTTTTGATCCATGTAATGTTACTTTCTAAATAATTTATTATAATTTAGGTAAATTACAGATAATATAATAATTTATTCACTCAATAATTTATTGTAATTTAGGTAAATTAGATAATATTCCATAAGAATGTGAAAATTTTAATGTAATAAATATTTGAAAATGCAAGGAGACTTTGAAATTTCTGATTTAAGGACAAAAGGAATGGTGTTGTAGAAAATAAAAGAAAACTCAAAGAAACATTCCATTGTCAGAGAATGGGTCAGCTATTGCAGTAGCTAATTCTAAAAAATAGAGGAAAACATTAGTACAACCATGCAAATCAATAGTTGATAAACAAATGTGCATAAATGTATTTCATAATTTTCATACTTTTTTTATATTTTTCTAAATTTGAAAAACTATTTTTATGTGATTGTCTAATAATTATTTTTTCATTTTAAATAAGTATATTATTCCAAAAATTCAAAAATTTTTAATATACTATTAGAGGATGGAGTTGCAATGTACGCATTTTCCACCCTATCCCACTTAAACGGATAATATATGACTTACATATAAAATGAATGAACTTCAAATCTCTGGCCGTGTACTCAAACTATATTATCATTATTTTACTTTTCATTTTTCATTAATTCCTTGGTTAGTGAGCAATCACTATTGATCATATGTTATTAAGTTTGTTAGTGGTTCTGCTGACTAGGACAAACATCTTCTCTAGATATTTTCTTGAAGTTTCCAGACTCCAGAATTATATATATTGGTCTGTTAACATCAATGAGAAAGTGATTCAGCTTTTTTCAATTTAACAAGTTTCATATGGTATCAGAGCATTCACCTTCATTTTCTTTGATCATCTTCTTCATTGGGATCATCTTGAAAGTTTTTTTTTTTATTTCTTCTTGTTTTGAGTTTCCTTTACACATTAATGGTTGTCCCGATTTTAGATTATTTCCAAAATCCTTTGAATCCCTATTTTCTACGTCCAAATGAAAATCTCGCTTTAGTTCTTGTTTTCCTGATTTAAGATTTAAATCAAGCAATTAATGATATCTTTGCAGCTACAATAAGTCATGTTGTCAACAATTTCATAGCATAATCTCCTAGCTTTATCAATCAAATATCTATTGTTCAATCACATAGTAAGGTTTGAATTTTAGATACTGGGGCAACAGATCACGTTTGTTTCCCTTAGTCTTTATTCACATCCTATAAAAGGATTAAGCCTGTAACACCCACTGTCCAATCCCGGAAGACTAGACGATAAATGTCACATTCGGTGCCAGAGCACCATCTTACCTTACTTAATAATTTAAATTATATATTAGAAGTGGCCAAATTTTTATAAGGAAGCAAGTAATTAAAATTAAAAAAAAATAAAAGTTTTAAGGAAATTCCCACGGAAAATTCACAAAAGTTTCCTACAAAAATCAACTTGCCACATAAAAAAATAAATACACTTTCAATGTTTACTCCTCCAAACCCTAACCTCCAAATCAATACAATAGATCACGCAGCGCTTCTATATAATCACATCAATCATCTAAATTTTATCTTAACAGAATATCATCATTTCAAAGAAATAATTACTAATGATCATTCACTTAAAATGTACATATAGATAAAACATTATAATTAATCTTAAATCTTATTAATTTACAACTCAATATTTACAACCTCAAAATTTTTACAATATTTTATACATATCATAGTTTACATCTTACTACATGTGCAACTAAAAAATAAAGCTTCTTCTCTGCTGCTATGCCTCGGATCTTCAAGTAGCACCCAACGCTTACAACTTGCACGTGATGAAAATTAACGCGTTGAGTGAAAGATTCAGTGGTGCTAAATAAGGTACTTAAAACATTAGTTAAGGCTCATAAAATTTCCATTATACTAAAAATACTTAAAACATTAGTCATATGAAAACTTAACCATAAGTTAACAAAATCATAATTATATACAAAAGTGTTCATCCTTAAAATAAATTCAAGATTCGATAAATGTAAGAAAAATTCCATATTTATAAATACATTTCCTTTTCTTTCATAACAAAATAGAACATATTTTTAGTTAAGGCTCATACGTATTCTGGAAGAAATATAATAGATTCAGTTACATAAATGTCTGAACAAAATGTAGTCTGCGGAAGCACCATCAGAATGTAAGTGTGTCCGCCTACTAGAATATAAGCGCGTTTGCTTACCAAAATGTAAGTGCGTTCGCTTACTCAGAATGACATCTCAAGCCTAGCATATGATCATAGCTCACACATAACATAATGGCATTAAATCCGAGAATGCTCAATAACCAAAATAACTTCATCTTAGTACATTTCAACCATACATACTTGAGCCAAAATAAGTCATTTCCTTTACAAATAGTCTTATTTCATATACATAAGTCCTTAGCAAAATACCTCTTAACTTAGTACTTATTATTTCAAAATTTCCTTAACTTACAACTTGTGAAATTCAACAAAATCAATTCATGTTTCAAATAAA